>JASGAU010367396.1:0-69364 GCA_030220045.1 Australoheros facetus
TGTTGGACCCAAAGTTACGCCCTTGGTTCTTATTGCCAAGGGTGGTGCAACCAGTTATTAGGTTTAGGGGGCAATTACTTTTCATATAAGGCCATGTAGGTTTGGATAGCTTTTTTTCCTCCTTTAATAAATTAAATATTCCATTTTGCATTGCGTTGTTGGCGCTGTTTTTGGTTTACATCACAGTGGTTGTGATAACAATAATCGTCATTATTGTTTTTACCAAAATCAAGAAGCCCATTTCACAACCACAAGGTAGTAGTGTTCCAACAAAGTTACAGACAGCAGCTTTTCCAAATTCCATAATTTCTACATATTCTACTTATTATGTACATATTTTTGATGCATCATGCATGATACTATGGAGACATAGTCTGCACTAATCTATGGGTACATGCACAGATGTACCAAGAAACACAGCAATGTGCCAGCAAAGAGCAAAGTATTTAAATAATGTGTATTCAAAAAAAAAAAACATCTAAAATGAGTAATGCTGAATGTAAACTACTTTGTTAACAAGAATATACAACAGGGTACCTTTAAAGAAAAAACGTATGGCTAACATGCATATACATGCATATGCATTGTTTTGATGCACTTGCTATGTGTAGACATCAATAAGCAATTACACAGATAAAGAGTACATCACAATGAAAAGTGCAGTGCCTGTAAAGTTAACTTTTCTGGTGCCTGGAGAACAATAATCGTGCTCACATTAGAGCTTACAGTCTCTCAATAAATATAACACAATCCTAATGCAGAGTGACCCATTGCATCTAGGGGACACTGAGACAAAAGCAAGGCTGACAAAGAAGGAATTCATTAAAAAAATAATGAACAAATGAATAAATAAACACAATAAGAATTCAGTGTCACTGTAGGGTTTCTGTAGCCACTGGAAAGGAATCACATCTCTCTCTTTCATACCAGAGGCGGACCATTTCACTGGCTGACAGACAAAATAAAAGATGTTCCTAACATGGTTGTGAAATAGCTGAAGAACACCAAGCGGCTGAAAACTAAAAGCAAAGTGACATGACTGCAGTTCCAATAATGGCCACTTGAGGCCTACTCCAAAAGCGAGCCATTTCCTTTAGACTCAATATTAAAATGCACAGTTACAAGGCATTAAAAAGCATGTTTGCCTTTTTAAAAAAAAAGCATGGTTTCCCCCTTCATAACAGCTGTACATGGGTGAATTTGTTTTTGTAACTCATCCATTTGGATACTGTTACAACAAGTATCCAAATGGACATTTGACTAATGCTTATTCCAATCACTATACTGGACCTGTCAACTGTGTTTCTGTTGTTTGTGCTCTGTAGAGCATTTTTAATGCAATTACCTGGCAAATAGCATGGCCTGCTGTGTGCTACCGCCTCTCCAAAAAGACTGTGCTTCAATTCTAGTGTTTTCTTAGTCTGTTTTTTAACCGAGTTAATGAATGTAGCTTGCTGACCAAGCCAGCTAGAATCCAAATATTGTTATTTCTGCTTTTAGTGCAAAAAAACAAAACACTAATTTAAAGCTTCAAAACGTGGAGATAAAAACCCACAGATGACACCAGAGGTGAAGAAGCCATCTTTTACATACAGTCTATGGCAGACACCTATTTACTGTTCTCTGCACAGATAACAACTTAGATGAATCACTGTTGTTGTTTACAGGTTCCAGTACAATAGAGCCTGTAATGCTTTCTCATCATTAGGCTACCTGCAGACCGCTGTGTACAACAAAACACTGAGCCCCAGTGGACATATATTCTGAACCAAAGGGCAAGAATGAAAAGGATGGCTTTGCAAAGATAAGTCATTTTAAACATCTATTAATTAACAATAAATCACCTGTCTGGTCACACCCCAACCTCAACAATGAACCATTCTTTCTTGGTTGACCCAGACATGAAAGAGACACAGCACTGCTACTTTATCCCACAATTATAAGCTGATGTTTATCGGTTCAAGATCCCTTCGCCTAATGAAGTTTCCCATAAAACTGTCATTAGGCTGTGAAAGGAGCCGAGGAGGAGGGATTTGAGGAGGAAAATGAAAACTGTGCAGCTTAATGTACATCATTATCGGGGACTCATCTCAGGCTGCATTATAAAAATACACTGAATCATCATAACTCATAATGACCAACCACCTTCATTTTTTCTTTCAATTACTCATCGTGTGTCAATTAACACTGCAGACAAATGCTTGAAAGCATGTAAGCGCCTCTTAAAAGCCCTCGCCGCTGCTTCAGATTTACACACACTGTGCGTCAGATTCAGGCAAATAAAGAAATTCATTTACACACTAAGTCAGCGAGCATTAGAGAAGCATTAAAGGGAGCGTGTGCTTTCATGATATTATCATGAGCGTATTATTTTTTAACATTTTCCGATGCGGTATGGTGCTAACACACTGCCTCTCAGCATCACACATTCTCTAATCACAACATGCTTGGTGAACCTCTCTTCCTAACTGAGCCAAATCAATTAGATTGCAGTTTGTTGTCTTTTCATTGGTCGTGAGCATCAAACAATTCAGGAAGGGAGAAAAGATCAATATTGCAAATGAAATAAAGCACTTGATGTTCTCCAGCGGAGATACACTCATTTCTGCACAGAGATAGAGACGGTGCTTGGCATTAAATGCGAAAGGCTGGCAAAGACTCAGATCAGCTCTACAAATACATCCTCTGTTGTTTTATTACCACAGATCATCTTACAGTTTTGTATTCGGGATTAGCAGATGCTGCCGCTGAGTACATGAGCACGCAATGGAGTCATCAGAATCAATCCATCTATCCTACTTATTAAACCCATTACACATTGTCAGCACTCGATAGATAAATATAATTCACTGATTCTTTTTATAAAACATGAATGCATGAATTACTCCTCAAAAAAGCACAGATGATCCACAACAAAGGAACTCGCATGACTGCCCAAACATCTACGCTCAGTTTTGGTGTTGCAGCCAAATATTCGATTTAAGGCTTAGAAGAATAATTGAACTGTGAGGTAAAGTGTGCGCCATCATTAAACACATGAAGTTCAGTTAGTACTACATGGGCTGTGAAACTGGCCGTAAAAGGTTTTGTGTGACAATGAAGGGAGTCTCTGGTCTGAGCCACAACAAGGAATTTACCATAGACTGTATATAAAAGATGGCTGTAGTATAGTCACTCACTGGTGTCTGTATATTACCAATTATTTATCTATGCAAATGAGCTAAACAATTAAACTTAAAACCGCAAAGCACATGAAAATTCACAATCTCACTTCAGTGTTAGAGTAGGAATATTTACTAACTAGCACATTAGTTTTAACATTTAAAATACAAAAAAAATGACTTGGTCCTGGCTATAGATGGAAAATTAAGTGATCACTATGTGTACCATATTTCAATCAATCAGTGCATTCCCCTAAAGCCTAAAAAAGTCACCTTCACAGTAGTGATGCTGTGGAAAACAGTGGATGAACTACAGACCTCAGCATCTGTGGACCAACTGTGTTTTAATGTAACATTTTCTTAGATTGGTTAAACTCACAAAGATTTTCTGCACTTAATCTCCTTTCTTGTCTACTCTCTCCACACTGTTCTCTTTAATAAAAGCACAAACAAAGGCAGCAACAATTATATGCAGTGACTTTATGAGTCAGGGGTTTTCAAATGAATGTTTATCAGCAAACTGTTGACATTAGATGATTAATCTAAAACAATCATCACTGCTGTACAACGTACTTACAGCCTAGTACGCATATGACCACTAGTCACATTCTCACCTTGTTGCACCTTGCAACATTACCACCACCATTTTTGAAGAGAGCATCTATAAAGTAATGGGATGTGAAGAATTTATAATGGGTCTAAACAAAATAGTGCCTTGACCTGCCTGTGTATTTGACTTTGACCTACTCCAGTGCAGAGAGTAGCTTAAGTGGATTAAGCATTATGCAAGCAAGGAAAGCTATAACATCAAAAAGAAAATGTCTTGATTAGGCTGGGTTAGACATTTTGAAGCTGCCAGATGCCTAAAGAGGCTGTGGTCTTACTGTTCAGGAAGTGAACCATGGCAGGTTTTACAGTTACAAGGGAGGTCCTAATGAGTCTCAGAAGGCTCTGAAGAAGGAAGAGTGACTCTATACAGCCTTTAACAGAGTTGCTTAGACTGGCTGCACACATGACATGTCTCCTATGAGGGGGAAAAAATCCTTCTATCCCTCATTTGCTCTTATTGTATTTCTTTTCCTTCCTCCTTACGTTGCATGCGAACTTTCTGTGAGGCCTTAGAATGTTCACGTGACCAAAGGACACAAAAGCTTTGCACTCCTTATATTTGTTTCATGCCAAAGCTTGAAAGTTAAGTCACTCAGGGTGACGGCTTGTGCTGAAAATGTAAAATGTCACAAGTGGTATGTAGAAGATGTCATGATCTGAGCTCCTGGATGCACAGAGGGATAAATCTCAAGCTAACAGTGTTTGTTTTTTGTTTGTTTTTTTCATTTTTTGTTTTTTTTATAGATGCAGTGCTGGAAGAAAATGTTTTGACCATGAACTCAACTCCATAGGGGAGGGAAAACCAACAGCTCTATTTGGTGAATAAACTCCTTTTTTCCCCCTGCTGCCCTGAAACAGTTTGTCCCTACTGAGACTGCCACAAGACTAAACAGAGGAGGAAGAAGAGCGCATTAAGCTAGTTAAGGCATATGCATCTGTTTTTATTTTTGTTTGCTTTTTTTTTTTGCTGTGAACTGATGCAGCGTGCAGCTGCTTATTTGCACTTTACTTATTTATTCAAATAGTATTTAAAAAGACAGCAAAAATGGAAAGCGTTTCTTTTCTTTGTGTGAAACGACTAACTGTGTCACTCCCTTCCTCAGATTTATAGGCAATGTATATGCAAAAATGTTTTAATGACTTCAAGAACTAATTAAATAGTTATGTGATATGTATTTTCTACATTTCTTTTGCTGAACCTTCATTACATGACTGTCAAAAGTTTAATTACAAAAGGAGATTAAAATGATTTCATGATGATCAAATATTAATGCCGCCGGAGTGATCATTCCTCTTGGACCTAATATTTCTTAATAATAAGCCAGCTTGTATGAGATATTTTTACACACATATCATTTGTGTGCAAGAGACTTGACCTCAATGAAAAACCAAGGATGAATTACCTAAGACTGCACTTTCTTCTCAGGTCTTGAATCACAGTAGAATTACAGTCATTTCAACTCAGATATTTCCTCAAGAATGTTACAGTACTCCTCAGAGGTAATCGTCAGATGCAGACACAGTTTGGACAGCAATGAAAAGTACTTCAGCGCCTACTCAGTGTCCCATGACGACATATTGAGTTACAGTAAGCGATATCTATGAATGGGTGAGAAACTGATACACACCACTCTCTTATTTCCAGGCACACACACTGAAAGCATTGTTCACTTTTACTTTTCTGTGCACCTTTCCCGTTGAAACCAAGGCTGCTAAGAATGGCAAAGAGGTGCTAAATTTAGTTGAAAAAGAGCCTGGGTGGTAGCCTATCACCGGGACAGGAAAACCAAAGAGATTACATCCAAGATGGGGGTTTAATCTGCAGGAGCAAATTAGAATGCTAAATATTAGGCCATGAATCATTAATTCAAGAGTGGAATTACATTCATGCTAATTACTGCTGTTGAGTAGCTTAATTTATTTTACTTTGGCTTGATTTAGAAAATGAACTCAATTGTTCTCCTTACGCTTTTCATCAAAAACCACATCGATATCCAATATTACCATCATGTGACTATAGTGGGTTTTTTTCAAAATCACCACTCTTACAGTATTGAATGGTATCATATGGTCTGTTTCATTGTGATATCATATAATTAATGTAAATACCTCAGCTGTAATGAATGCAAACACTTGCAATTTTGGAATTACACTTCTAAAATAAAGCTGCAGTAAGCCTGGCTCAGTCCACTGGCTAAAAAAGCTGATTTTATGCTTTGGACTGAAAATCAGTGGCAGCAGGGCTTATGGAGTGATGAATCCAAGTTTGAGGAGGTACAGTACAACAGTGAGTGTCTACAGTCATCTGTAAAACATGGTGGAGGCTCTGTCATCATTTGGGCTACATTTCAGTCAGTGGTGTCAGGGATCATGTCAGAACTGATGGCATTATGAACATAGAAAAGTATAGTCAGATTTTGATCCACCATGCAACATCATCTGGAAAATATCTGATTGGCAAAGGCTTCTGTTTTCAGCACGATAATGATCCAAAATACACTGCCAATGCAGCAAAAGCATACCTGGATACACACAAACACACATAATGGAACACTATCAGTCATGGATTGACCTCCCCAGCTTGGACATCCAAAGAAGAGCTTTGAAGTCTGGAGAACTATTACTGTAGACTGCTAAAAAAAATTATATACTGTATTTCCATTTATGTTTGCACGTTTCAGTAAATTTCTGCACCTATTTCCCATTTTCTTAGCGAAATATAGAGAAAAGAGGGGTGGCTCAAGACTTTTGCACAATACTTTATCTCCATTATATATTCTTATTTCAAGAGAAAAGCTTCAAAAAATTAGATTCTTTCAATAAAGCTACTTTTAGCAAACCTGCCTCTATCCACTCAAAAAAGGAAGCAGAAAAAAATGTGGGAAAATAGGAAAGCATAAGGGTTTGAGCGAGTTTGATGTGGACCAAATTGTGATGGCTAGACGACTCGGTCAGACCATCTCCAAAACTGCAGCTCTTATGGGGTGTTCCTGGTCTGCAGTGGTCAGTATCTATCAAAAGTGGTCCAATGAAGGAACAGTGGTGAACCAGCGACAGCAGCACGGGTGGCCAAAGATCACTGATGCACATGAGGAACAGAGATTGGCCTGTGTGGTCCCATCCAACAGGCAAGCTACTGTTGCTCAAATTACTGAAAAAGTTAATGTTAGTTCTGATAGAAAGGAGTCAGAATACACAATGCATCACAGTTTGTTGTGTATGGGGCTGCGTAGCCGCAGACCAGTCAGGGTGCCTATGCTGTCCCCTGTCACCTGCCAAAAGCACCAACAATGGGTATGTGAGGATTCAGAACTGGACCATGGAACGATGGAAGAAGGTGGCCTGGTCTGATGAATCACGTTTTCTTTTTACATCACGTGGATGGCTGGGTGCATGTGTGTTGCTTACTTGGGGAACAACTGGCACCAGGATGCCCGATGGGAAGAAGGCAAGCCGAGGGAGGCAGTGTGATGCTTTGGGCAATGTTCTGCTGGGAAACCATGGGTCCTGGCATCTATGTGGATGTTACTTTGACACAAACCACCTACCTACAGTAAGCACTGTTGCAGACCTAGTACACCCTTTTATGGAAACAGTATTCCCTGATGGCCGTGGCCTCTTTCAGCAGGATAATGCGTCCTGCCACAAAGCAAAAATGGTTCAGGAATGGTTTGAGGAGCACAACAATGAGTTTGAGGTGTTGACTTGGCTTCCAAATTACCCAGATCTCGATCCAATCGCACATCTATGGGATGTGCTGGACAAACAAGTCCAATCCATGGAGGTCCCACCTCACAACTTACAGGACTCAAAGGATCTCTTGCTAACATCTTGGTGCAGATACCACAGCACACCTTCATCAGGGCTCTAGTGGAGTCCATGCCTGAATGGGTCAGGGCTGTTTTGGTACCAAAAGGGGCACTAAGACAATACTAGGCAGGTGGTCATAATACTATGCCTGATCTGTGGGTAGTTCTTGTGTTTTTAGCTAACAAAACGGAATTGAAGCATATCTCCCATTGATATATGAAAATTTTATCTGCCAAACTATAAATTTCATGTTAGTGGCCTGAACATAGTGGGTGTATTTCCAATCTTTATGCAGCAAAATCTTCATCAGCTGGGTCGAGCTTCATATTTAGCCTGTGGATGAGAGTAGGGTATTGATCTTCTATTGAATTCCCAGAAATCGACCAAATATGCATAGTCACCGAAATGTCAATCTATAACTTCAAAGGTTCAATCTAGCTCTATCTTGAGTTAATTATGTACATGTTTCTAGTGCTGTTAAAAGTCACAAGGACGCCAAATGTGTATTAATCCACAAGTGGAAACAGTCCACTAAATACTGCAATTTTTTCTGGGCAGCTATTCATATTTGCCACCAAAAGTACAGTTCCCATCTGTTCCTCCTTAGATTAACTATGCTGTTATTATGACCACTATTTTTGATGCACATCTTTAGTAGGAATGAATAATCACTAAGAACAAATGGGCAAAAGGTTGAGTTTCACTGGGAAGTTAAGAAACAATCCTCACACCTTCCCGTTACTATGTGCAGGTTTTGACAGCAAGCGAGCCTGTGGTTTATAATGCATCACTTAACATTAAATATTTGTATGTTGCCTCTATCTGCTTTTGTTAGTGGTTAGGTCAGATGCAGATGATCAGATAAATTATAAAATCTGGGGAAGCTTTTAGTGAACAGTATTTCTAGACAGAAAGTCTAGAGAGGCCGAGCATGGTACAAAGGGAGATGCTGATAAAAAGAGGAAGAAGGGAATTCAGTGAGAGAGAGAGGTGGAGGGCTGGTTAGCAGCAGGCAGCTGGGACCGGCTGTGCTGAACGGGCAGCAGCCAGGCTGATGGATTACACCGGCTCTCTCCTGGGTAAATGGACACCGCCACCCCTCCCCTTTTAACAATGTCTCAGCCTGTATCGTCATTGAAATGTCTCCAAAGATGGAGGTGAACATGCAGCTGAGCCACTTAATCTGAGAGGCTACATTTCTACCACAAGCAGTGGATTTGAGAGACCCCTGCAAAAGATCTTTTCTAAACAAATCTGATATCATTTTTCGCAGAAATGACTTGTCTACCAATACCAATATCATCCGCAAGCCAAGAGTAATGCTGAAAAACAAGACAATCCAGTCGTGCATCGATTCAGTCAAGACTAATTGCCAGGAAAGAAGCCCATATTGTTTTCATACATATTTTCTCATTGTCATTTGCAGTAGAGCTATGAGTGCAGCGACTCCTTTGCCTCAGCTTGGCATGTGGTTTTACAGGTTATGACACCAGAGATCACGATAGCTCCACCTGGTAAGACCGAAGCATTTTCAGGGCCTGCTGAGAGCTACACAAGCCACTTCAATTAGGTCTGCACTGAAAGGTCACACTGCTTAAGAGTGTACTCTGACTAAATAAATAATGAGTAATGGGAATGTACGAGAGCAAAGCAGCGCAAATTAACCCCCTCACTAAACACACTCACACACACTTTCACATTTCCTCACATAGTGTCAATGTCAAGGGGCCATCCTCATGTTTTGCAGGTACAATCTCAGTCCTCTGTAAAGCCCTTGACATTTTCTCATCTATTTCATCAAGCTTTGAAGCTGGAAAATCCTACAGTCATGTCCCTGTCTGAAGGCTTTCCGGTGCTGGGTTGCACAGTAACAAATTACGGAACAGCAATTCAATCACAGAGACTTTAATCCTTTCCTGCATTTAAACACTAATGTTCTGGCTTTGTTTTGGAAATAACCAAATGTTAAAACATGACAATTTTAGAAGACAAAAAAAAAGAAAGAGAGAGAGAAATTAATTGTTTATTCCTTGGATTCTCTATACAAGTGTGCCCTGAGGCAAAAAGGCTGAGAAAACAATTATGACTATAAATAATTGCATCATTCATATAACAGCTGGGTAATAGATCTTTTTTCATGAAATGTTCTCCAAATGCTAGGTGTCAATTAACACCGTATCCTGGGATGCCTCAACAGCAGTCAACAGCTTTATCATCACTGCTAACTGTAAATCACTTCTCAGCCTTGACTGCAAGTCACTGATTTATGCTAAAAAAACAAAAAAATAATAAAAGATTCAATTCACAATGTTTATCTGTACCTTGACAAACTATCACTAATCACTGATACTGCTATGGCATAAGTTTGATTAAGGTTGGGGAAACTTTGTTGTCAAAGGAATTTAAAGAAAGGAAAGGATTTTAAGGATAGCAGGGCTGCAGGAAATGTGAGATAAACAGCTGTCTACCATGCTGCTCCAGTCATCCAGCCCAGGCTCCTCCCTGTGTGGACTTTGAGGTTACCTCTGATGCAGCTCATAAAAGATGAATAACATTTTTTGAGGCATGTTCCCCAATTACAGAATGTACCTGGCAGAAGTGGCATCCCTAAAAATGCTTGCTTGATCTCTCAGGACAAACAAATATGCAATATTTAAAAAAAAAAATTTAAACAGTATTGTTCTGCAGCTGGACACACTCATGGCATTGTGCAATGGAATTGAAATAATTGTTTGGAAAGGTGGTTTAATCTGGAAACCTTTTTGTTCCTCAGTCATTTGAATCATTTTATTTTCTTCTGGTTTGGGTCATTATCTCACTGTGGGATAAAGTCCTAACCAACCAGTCTGCCTTCCCTGTGTTTTTCACCTTATTCCTCACTATTCTGATAGATATACTTCCTGCAGTACAGCACTGTCATAATAATGCATCAGGGGTGCAGTAGCTCCATGTGATTTAACACTGAAGGTCTATGGATGAAGGGCTTGTGAGTAATCCACAATGGTTGAGGCACCTGTAGGAACTGTTAAGAGTCACTCTCAATGATTTATTTAACATTTAAAGCTCTTAATCCCTGAAAATTGCCTGTTTTTTCAATTAAACTGTGAAGGTTGTGACGTTTTAAAACAGTGGTTGGATGTATTAGTGATGGGCAAGAGTACAGAGCACTAGTGGATGACTTTGTGTCGTGGTCTAGAAGGAATTATCTGCTTCTGAATATTATAAGAGATGATCAAGAAGGCAGAGGACAGGATGCTGACATCATGGAGAAGTACAAGGACCTAAGCATCCACATCCACAACAAGCTGAACTGGAGGAGGTCACTGAACAAACAGTTTTCTATTGCAATACTGACCACCTTCTGCACCACTAAAGCCTGATTTAGACTACTGCGTTGTGTCTTTGCGGGGCCTATGTACGTAACCGACATAAGTGGCTGACGTCTTTGCTGGTGTTGTGCCAAAAAGTGATCGTCTGCCATAAAGTGATTTTCGACGTTTCTGCTTTTATGTGTAATGTCTTTGCTTATATTGGTGAATAGAGTGTAGTCAATAGGATTTATGAAGGGCTTAAATATAAAATGAAGAAATGACCTGATTTTCAAGTATGTTTATCACTCTGCATTATTGCACGTACATTATAATAAATCCAGTCCTCTTTGGTCACTTAAAATATCTTTTTAGAGTGTAATGTTATATTTGCCCTCTTGGCCAGATATCTCTTTAAAATCTGGCCAATCACAGTTTGGACCCTGATAAATAAACAATATATAAAAGTCGCTGCCAAAAACTGATTGCAGCTTCTACCTTGTGACAGAAATGTTGTTTCTTATGTGTTGTTTCTAATAGGTTTGACATATTTTTCACAGATTATAGGTCAGCAAGTCATTTACAACAGTTTAAATATGGGCACTCATTTTCTGGCAATCACTTTTTGGCAGACAATCACTTTTTGGCACAACATCGGCATGCGTTAATTATCGTGTGGTCGTGTCCCGGTGTTTTACATGCGGTGCCAGCCGACAAAAATAAATAAAATGCGGGAACAGATAGCCGTTTAAAAACGACACTATAGGAGGGGTGAGAATAGCTGGTCTTCTGATCACTGACCTTTAACTATAAATCTCTGCTATTCTAAAGGGAATGCCGACATGGATGACAAGTGTCTTAAGATTCATGACAATCAGAGACCACCTTTACATTGTTTCCACATTATTAAGCGATGTGGTGTTAAAGTCACTTAAATATATATTTTCTTGTCATTCCTCTTATGCATTATTCAAATCTTTACTTCAACAATATTTCCCACAATGCAAATTAACGATCATTCTATATATATCCTACACCTCTTTCATGCATTTTCACTTCCATTACTCACCTTCTCTTCATTTGTTGCAGCACATTCTGAGGTGGATTTCAAAGCAAAAAGCAGATTGCTGGGTTGGAATGATCCAGTGGATGGTATTACTGATCTGCAGTCCCCCGTTTTTTCTGTTTTTTGGGGGGTGGGGCATAACCATTGCTACTTTTATAGCACAATCTTCAGTAGATTGCTGCCTGATTAAGCTTTTGCATATTTCTAAGCCTTTAAAAGGAAAGAAAAAGACATGGACAGGGCCTCCCTGTAGTCTGCTCCGATTCTATGTGATTAAATCAATTGTGAGTGCTTAGCCTTGCTTCAGGCCCTTGCTTTAGGAGCGAAAGTGTCGGCCTGCTGATTCCATGTTCGCTGAGTCACCCGGCATGTCCTGCCAAGCACTTACCAGATCCCTGGGAAGCACATCAAACCTGGGATTTTATGAAAGGAGATACGGCAGAGAACCATAATAGGGATTCAGGTTTGTGACAAGATCAACAGGAATAAAATGAGAAATGGTAACAAAAAGAAAATGCGCCTTTGTAAGGCTCATTGTGCTTGGTTAATGCCTGAAGAGGATGGAACAGTTGTCCATCAGCCTCTTAAACCTCTATGGTCTGGTAGCCTGAGGTCAAAAGTTGCTTCAAGGCTTGAAGTTGCAGAGTCTACAATTAATCATCCAACATGGAGCTTAACAAGGAGATCGGTTCACCATCTTTATTAAAGATATTGGATTTCAGAGCGTTTTTCATTTGCGCAGTGTATTTTTTTTCCTTTCCTTCTTTATCCTGCCCCATAGGAGGCGATATGTGTGATCAAGTAGCGAGCAAACTGATGGAAAATAATGACTCAGTGTTACTGGACTGGCCTGTGGGCAGAGATTAAGGAAATGAAAAAAGAGTTCATGGAGTTATTCATGCCGCTCTCCCAGTCTCATTATCGACCACACACCAGAGGGGATGACACTGTGGCTTTCAGCACCTGCGTCCTTGCAGCCGCACTAACTCTACCGCGACTCCACACAGCATCACGGTGGAAACAAATTAAAGCTGTAACCGAGTAAGGCAGGGGAATCGTGGCAGGCTGTAATAGCAGTGCTTGGCAGAAGTCTCCGCTTCTGTTGACTGACAGCTTCAATGATGAGTGGAAACCCATAGTGCATGTGAGTGTACATTGTGTAGGCTTTATAAGTCTCAGAGCACAAAAAAGCACAAAAGCAACTCTGATTCCTATACAAGCCCTATTAGCAGAAGCACTGGGGTATACTCTATTGGTTTACATACAGCATAAAAGACTGAATGTATGGAATATTCTTATCTTTTCACCTTCTCACTTAGTCATTTTGGCAAACAGACACATTTAAATGTAACTCGAGTAGGTGGTTGTCTTTGCATAGGCCACCATGGTTTAAGATTGAGTTGCTGCACCAACTCCTCCACACAGCCGGAAGCTTTCTCCCCTAGCATCTGCAGCTTCAAAATACACATAAATACTCCAGGTATGGCTGCCGTTATGGGGTCGCATTCATTCTCCAGATTGGAGTTTTTGCTCTACAAACATTTTTCAGAGGCAGAGCTATTCTGGAGCCAGATGGTTTGCTTAGCTCTTGGTGTGCACAGCTATGAAAAAGCAATGTTTTGGGGGTTATGTTGCAGCAAACTTAAATGGCACGGAGAGATTATAAATAAAAACACAACAACTTGTTTTTTTCATTCATGTTTGAAATGTATGCAGCGGTTTAAGAACAGTATACTGAAATAAAATGTAGACACTTATTTTCAGCATACATCACGTATACTTGTTTAATGCATACTTCCAGGAAATCCTGCTTGTCAATGAACTAAATGACCTCGAATTCATTTGTGTAACAACCTGATATATATATATACTGTATATATATTTGCTACAGGAAAAGGACACTTAAAAAGCAAACCAAGGAGTGGAAGTCTGGTTAAAAGCTGCTCAAATCAATATTTTTACATTAACAACAGATCTAATTATTGAAAGAAGTAATACTAGACTTGCATTTAATTAAAGAAAATACTGGTTGAATGAAATCATACCTATCCCTTACCAATGCGTTTAGTTGTCCGGGTTGTAAGATAAACTTAAAATCCACCAACTACCTTTATAATATAAATTAATTATAAATACGCATTAAAATGTTCACATTTGCAGCACAGTAACTCTATAGCCTCATTTCTGTCACCCTGAAACAATTACAACAGACTTTCAGTCAAATGGCTGTACCTGCCCAAAATCATATTTATACAAAAAGAGAACTTTATCGATTGGTGATCCCAGCACAACAAGCGCTGCAATTATCCCGCTGTGACATTGTTTCATTAACACAGGCCTGTATTCTCAACATTCTCTCAAAGAATCAGATGTTTTATCTTTACGGCAGAAATCTGATTTAACCAAATATCTTCATATTGTGTTGGGGGGAAAAAAAGAAATCAATGGTCCTTTTTATTTTAAAATAGCTCATCATGCTTCAGAAAATCTATTAATGATGACATGTTATCCAAAAAGCGAATCACACACCAATATTTTTACAACACCTGATTAGAACTAGTGGATGAACATATACTGCAGCTGCTCTATTCTACTTTATAATAGTAAATCCTAGAGATATTCAATTACTAAGACTCCCTTCAGTAGTCTTTGTATGCTGTGTTTTTAGGTGACAAACTCCGCAACATGTGCAAGTGCAGATCTGTGTCGCAACCGCCTCACTGCCATTTCTGACGTTGCCTAGATACTGTAGCTGCAGGCTGGCATGGCATGTGAACTTAGAGGTTAACTATCTAACATGGACAACTTGGCATGTGTTTTTTTTTCTCTTTCTTTTGTAGGGTCTTTACCTTACAATATAAAGTGCCTTGAGGTGACAGTGGTGGCAATTTGGAGTGATATACAGTATATAAAACTGAATTGACTTCCTTTTTTCACTTAGTGCCAAAAATGTTGAGCTTAAAAAACTGAATCACATCTTTGTTTTTTATGAAATGGCACTCATGAAAACAGCGCTTCTTTAGCATAACCTATTAAATTTAAACATGACAGATGACATCAGCTTTGCATCCAGAGAAAGTTAGCTTCAAAGAAATTAAACAGTTAAAAAAAAAAAATTATGAATATTTTCAAAATATAAGCTTTGTGGGGAAATGCAAATATGAATGCAGTATATAGTAACCGCACTTCCTCGATGTAATAAAATCAGCTGTTCTAAAAAAATTAGAAAGGTAACTCTTATATGAATGATACAGTTGTCTGTGCATCAGCATCTGGGCCAACGCTGCCAACAGGAATGCGGCAGAATGCGGAGGCTGACACAGACCTCCATCTCCCAATGGCTGCAGCCGCAGCCAGCCTGTCAGGAAGATGAAAATATGCCTGGCTTCATTTAGTGCTGTGGGGATCCTGTGGAGAAAAGGGGCAGGTAGAGCTAATGGACTACTCTAGGACACAGCGGGGCTGTCGACTCAGCAATGCCGCCGGCTGTCTCTCCAGGACGCACCATTTTTATGACAATCTCTCCAAGGCAACTGCAGGCATTCAGAGGCCAAGGAGCCATCACCTCAGCGCCCAGATTGTGCAGGATTTACTGTAAACAAAATCAATTTTCAGGGAATTTTTTTTATAACCAGCTGTGCTGACTTATCATATGCAATCCCTTTTCTTTCTTTTGCATTACAAACAAGTCATTTAATACAGGATTAAAAGGCACGCTATTCTGCTGGTAATCAGGAGTTTTTCTGATTCAGGTCTTAGTTCAAATTTAGCAATTTGATTATTTCAACAAATGTGATGTCATGGAATAAAAAAGTGTCACACAGACCCAATCCAAACCTAAATGAATTGTTAAGAGTTTTGCACAGTTTGTGTGCACATACCCAGCACGATCAGGTGTATGCATGGCTCAGTTGCACTTATGCATGTATTTGCAGGCCCATCTTTGTAATCACACTTCTCTGCTGCTAAGCGAGAACTAGATCTATCATGAGCTGTCAGTCTTGCAGAGCAATAAGAGAGATACAGCCGCTGCACTGATTGACAGAAAGGAAATTGAAGTGTCACATGAAACATGTTAACCATATTTTGCTGTGTGTTGTCACCCACTGACACACCACTTCAGTCAAGCAACCCGAACTGGAAAACAGCAGGAGTGCAAATTCAAGGAGAGGAAAAGCTTAAAATAATGGCAGTTGTTTCCCAATTACTGAGCATGTAAATGTCTAGGTAAAGGCATTCTTTCCTGCAGCGCCCTTTATCTTGGAGATGCAGCTCCATGTATACTGTCTGACAGTAATCTTTGACAGCGTTGTCAGTGTAAGACCTGCAACACGAGACATATGAGCAAATAAGGCTGAGCGAATGTGGGGAAAAAAACAAGGCACCGTGAAGGGTGTGCATACTCTTCAGGATGTCAGTTTGCAGTGTAACACACTGCAGATGTGGCTTTATGTCAGCAGAAAGTGAGAAGGACCCGTTCTCCCACCATGGCAGTGGCATGTGTAATGCCTCTGTTCATCACCACCCACTGCACATCATTAGCATGAGAGATTCATAGTTTAAAAGTACAGGAGGCAGCTGTCCACTGCTGTCATCAAATTCAACCAGTTCGAGCCCGAACGAGCGCTCAGAGATGATCAGACTTAAACTGAAGCTTTAAATTGACTCGGTTATTTATATCTGCCCAAAAACATCTGCACTGGGGTGGTGCTGTGACAGCGCCAGATAACAGAAAGCGTGTTTGCATGAGAGCTGGCAGTGAAAACTCTCCAATAAATATCACTGTGAAAGTCTAAGTGTGAAACACACCTTTGAAGCACAACTGTGGGCAGGTGATAATAGGATGGAATCTCAGCAGCTAAAGGTCATACATACATTTTTGGTTGTTAGCTGCACTGCAGGCCAACAATGTCTTATTCATTTTAAAGAGTGATTTTTTTTAAAGTTAAAAACAAAACCTTTTATACACTTTATATACCACACAAAAGCACAATAACAATATTATTATGATTACACTATAAACCCCCCAAATCTGGCAGAGCTCAAAATAATTAAGGTGACTAATTGCCAACATTTTTTAACGCCGAGTAAGCAGTAAGTGCTTATTGATTTCACTCAAATATTTTCAGTTAAATTGACTGTTTGCTTTTAATAATTACACAA
This sequence comes from Australoheros facetus, assembly GCA_030220045.1. Classification (NCBI taxonomy): domain Eukaryota; kingdom Metazoa; phylum Chordata; class Actinopteri; order Cichliformes; family Cichlidae; genus Australoheros; species Australoheros facetus. The sequence continues at coordinate 17,118 of JASGAU010367396.1, forward strand.
GACCAACATATCACTGTAATTTCATTCAGGCAGGCGTGTGTAATGTAACTATATTTTGCATGGTGACTATCATCTAATGTCCATAATTTTCTGCTGCTAATTATTGATACTAGTAACTTCCCTTACACTTGATGCTACATTATTAACGGTCAAGAGCAGACACGCGCGACAGAAAAACTTCTCTGAAGTTATGCTTTTGAGTTACTTAATCTACCATCAGACTTCAAATTAACAAAAATAGTCAGTTCCATCAACTCAAAAAGGGAGAAAATGTCGCAGAAAATCAAACTAATTAAGTAGAATTTGGAAGGTAAAAAAGATTTGCACTGTTTAAACTCTTCAAATGCTTTGAGTAGTTGGATTTACAATAAACAGACAATATTGAACAAAATTTCCAATTTCTAATTAGAAATTAATTTCTTTATTTATTGTGTGGGCTTTTTGGGGGTTTTTTTTGTAATTTAAGTAACACTCAAAACAGTATAGTATAAACCAGGAATTTAAAACATAAGACCCGGGACCAGAATCAGACCAGCAAAGACTCCAATCCGGTAGTTAAATTTAAACTAAACTTAAACTAAAAGAAAGGCAAGTTACAGATGTAGTGAGAGTCTGCAACCACAGCTGTACAACTGTACAAAAACACAACAATTGCACAGTTAGTTCCACTACAGATTATTATGTTTTGAAATATCGTGGTTATAACCAGTAGACAGTTATCATGACATTTATTCACACTATTCGTTCCCTGAAAACAGACCTGGTTCCTACTTCAAATTAAAGACCTCCAACCCTTTCAAAAAATAATGAGTCTACCTTAACGGTGGAAACACTCAAGAAGCAGTAAAACCGGTGAAACGCTGCTTCTGAATGTTTCTCAGTATCTTTCAGATTTGTTAATTTGTGGTAAAAGTGGTAAAAATTGGAAGCAGTGTTCATCAAGGGCCAGAAAACTGCCTCTAAATGCAGTTCTCATGCATTGCAAAGCATATGACACATTACTATGCAAGAAACGCATCCTTTTTATGATTTTAGCACCGCCACAGGGCTTTAGTCATTGTTCAAAAGTAGATTTGTTGTAATTGTTGTGTTTACTGTGCTGCTTTCCAGAGCTTTTGATGAATAAACAGCATAAGCAAAACCACTACAACACTGAGCAGAGCGTCTACAATGAATACCATTGTGAAAGCGTGCATTTGATATTTTCATGTTCTCCCATTCCACCTTTTTAGCACCAAAGTTGACTTTGGATTCAGCTGCCAAGTCACACAAGTTCCATTCAGGACTGTAGCAAGTCAAGAAGCAAGTTGGAGAAAATTCAACTTTTAAACAGTGTGACGTGACGAGAAGAAGCCTTTTAGTAAAATGATGAGGCCAAGTGTTCAATCAGCTTCACACACAGGGAATCTCGTGGTGCTTTTGAAGATCAAAGAACGTCCTTGAGGAAATCTTGCCAAAAAAGGAGAATTTGAACTGTATATGAAAAGCTTTAATTCAGTCTGTCATCATAGTTTCAACTACCATCGACCTCCATCAGTCGATTAGACAGAGAGAAAGATTAAAGTTATTTTTATTCATCTCGCAACTTTTTTTTTTGATGATAAACTGATTAAATGTTTGGTTTTAGAGTTAATGCTGATTACCATATGAAACTCAGTGTATTGCAAAAAATATATCTATGATAAACTGGAAAATGTGTAACTGAAAAAGAAAGGATTAAAAAAAAAGTTGTGTGATATCAGTGTGTGGCTATTAATCAAATCAATCATTCCATTCATTAGCTCTCTGACTTGCATTTCCACTTGTGAGTTATTTTTTTATTGTTTGCTTCACTACAACTTGTTATTAATAGCAACTTCACCACGTCAAACTGGCAAAGGGGGGAATCTATTGAGGAGGTGATTATTATTATTATTATTATTATTATTATTATTATTATTATTATTATTATTATTATTTATTCTTTAGGATCCATGAGGAGGTGCATATTTTAATAAAATTATCAATAATTCACACTTGTGTATCAATAGTCACATCAAAGCCATACAATGTATTGTGACATTGATATTTTTCCCCACCAGTAGATTCCACTCGTATGATAACTCAGTGATATGACTGTAGGTTGATTCATTTTTTTTATGCCTAACTGTAAATGAAGGCTTTTTATACAACTTTTCTTTCTCTGCAGCCTGAAGAATGTTTTTCCATACTGCTTACTATTTGAATTATGCATTTATAAACAAATCAGCACTGCATTCTGTAGATTATGATTAGAGATCCCTGTGCTTAAGGCAATCGTATAAAACACAGTATTATTTCTATGAATCTAGAGTCCTGGCCTGATGGAAGTCCTCATTTTGAAAATAAGCACAGCTACTGTGTTATGGTAAGTAGTAGTCAGTGAAGCAAATTCAAAGTCAGTGCAGTCAGCATGTTTTTTTTTTTTGTCTTTTGTAGAACAAACATGAATTTCTTATTATCTTGGTTCTAGCTGCTGTAGGAGTTCACTCCTCTTCCTGCTCTTCTTAGCTCTTGTGCTCATTGCCAGCAGATGTCTTACAGTGCTTTGCTCAGAGGAGAGAGAACTAGACGTGCACATCTCATTAATTATGTCTAGGCTGAAATATCAGTCCAGTGCTCCCAGCCATTTGACTAAGGCAGAGGTAATGAAACCTCATGCATTGAAGTTAAACCAGACAGCGCAGGGAGGGTGGAGGGTGGCGTCGTTGTTACCAGGCAGGGTGGGAGCTAAATCTGAAGCTAAACCCTGTGCTGAGGCTGAGTCCATTTGAAGCTTCAGTTTGGGCTGGTGGGTTAGGCTAGGCTTTTAAAATTCAAACTGTAGCTTTAGTCTCCAATAACCTGTAAGACATCCTTACAAGAAAGTCGTGACCTTCGATCAAGTAGAGAATGACAGTCTGGGCAATATAAACAATATATCCTGGAAATCAGCTGAATTGACTAAAACAGCAGCAGCAGTCATATCATATCAGCATGTGCAGTATTTAAAGCACCAGAGAGAAATTCTTATCAATAAACATTTTCTGAATGAAAAACATTGAGAAGGTCAAGCTCAATTAAACGTATAAAGTAACAGTGATGACATTCACGTTGTCACAAAAGGAGAAGGCTGGACCCTCTGGGACCAGGGGGCAGACAAAGTTGAGACCTACTGTTGCAGCTACATCTGCAGGATGTCAGTGACTGACACCGGCACAGACAACAATGTTTTTGCCTTTGTGCAAATTGAAGAAACATAACCATAAATTTGCAAGCGGCAGATCAATACAGCACAGACGTGGCCAAGTCCTGAGAAATGCATCCAAAGAAAACCCTTCAATAACTCTGACCAGAGACGGTCCAGTAGCCTGCTATTAATCTTACATTGCCAGCCACAGGCCAATAAGCATTGTGAAGGAGCTTCAGTGACAGATTCAGAGTGCAGTGTTTGATGTTTCATAGGTGACAATCAAAAAGATTTCTCTGTGCGTTATTGGCGCAATCATGACCGTTCATCAAATGTGGTCCATTAGAGCGGTCACATTACAAAGGGTGGCACCGCAGCCCTTTCCCTTCACAAACATGACTCCCCACACTATATATCACTGGGAACTGGACAAACATATTCTGTATTTCATCTGGTATTGCTTACATGACAGATCATTGATCTGCTGAGTTAGATTTCCAACATCCCGTCCATAGAAAAATCGAGGGCTCTTTTTTTTTTAATATGCTGCAGTGTTTGAATGGATCTGTAATAATGCAGTAATTGTAACCTAAAACTATTCTTAGTTAGAAACAGAGGAAGAGTTTCTCTTTTCATTTTATGGCAAGGACGGGCCTGTGACTATGCTTAATAGTAATGTTCCTATTATGCACAGCAGCATCTCTGGAGACTACCATTAAATGTGGGACTACTCAATCATGACGAGAGGAACCCATGTTGGAATGAAATGGGTCATACGATACTTTAAATAAATATGATAATGAAGCAGACACTACCGATTGCCATGGGGGTGTTATTTGTGTTATAAGGAGAGAACAGCAGGTAGACTGGAAGTGAAGAATATTGCTACAGTGGATATGTAGTGAGTGGAAAAGTGGTCTGCAAACTCACCAGTTAAGACTGGGGTGGGTTTGCTGTCTGTAATGGAGTTGAATTATCCTGCAAGTGCAATACTTTATTAACATGGTGTGAGCTGTGTGAATTCCAAAAAATTAAAATATTCGGGTACATTTTGTGTATGAGAAACATCTAATAAGCAGCTCTCTCTGATACAGTAATTTATAATTAAGAAGGAGTGTTTTATTGCTCATGAGTTAGATCTTTTTTATGTTAGTCAAACAATGTGTTATTTCTTCTTCTTCTTCTAATCTCACATAGCCCAGCTTTTTTGTTGCACATTTGTCGCACTTTCATGCTTCAGCTCATCGATCAAATTTTAATATTAGACAAAGATAACCTGAGTAAATACAAAATGCAGTTTTTAAACTACCTGGTCCTGTTTGAAAAAAGCAAGTGCTCCCTAAACCTAATAACTGCATGTGCCACCCTTGGCAGCAAGACCTGCAATCAGGTGTTTGCAATAACTGACAATGAGTCTTTCACATCACTGTGGAGGAATTCTGGCCCACTCTTCTTTGCAGAATTTTTAAAATAAAGTTTTGGAGCATGAATGGCCTGTTTAAGGTCCAACCAAAGCATCTCAAATGGATTAAGCCCAGACTTTGACTAGCCCACTCCAAAACCTTCATTTTGTTTTTTGTTTTTTTGTTTTGTTTTGTTTTGTTTTTTGATCCATTCAAAGGTGGACTTGCTGGTGTGTTATAAAATGCTGTCTTAGTTTTACACCAGATTGAACAGGACTCAAACCTTCTAAAAAAAAATTCTACTTTTGTCTCGCCAGTCTCCAGCATATGTTCTTTGGACTGATGAGTTCAATCAATGGGTTTTTTGGCAAGAGACAAGCCTTTGTGTTCTTTTTGGTCAGCAGTGGTTTTCACCTTGGAACGCTCCCTGGTAGCCATTTTTGCCCAGTTTCTTTCTTATTGTTGAATCATGATTGCTGACCATAGGGAGCATTCACTCAAGACAAGTGTGGCCTGCAGGTCTTTAGATGTTGTTTGGGGTTCTTTTGTGACCTCCTGGGTGAGTTGCAGTAATTTTGGTAGGTTCACCACTGTTCCAAGTTTTCTCCATTTGTGGATAATGGCTCTCATCATGGTTCTCTAGAGTCCCAAAAGCCTTAGAAGGTGCTTTGTAACCCTTTTCAGAATTATAAATGATGGAAATACTGTTCCAGTCAAAAGTCTGGACATCATGAAAAGAGTAAATGCTGTTTTACAGCACTGTATGTTTTACAATTCATTCAAAATATTCATCCATCTGACACAATGATGTAATCTAGTGAAGAATCCCCTGGCTCTTATTTTGAAGGTTTAGCCCATGATAACCAGTTAGTACTGGCCTTTCTCATCTCATGTTTCCCTACCAGTAGACTGATTACGTCCCTGTCTCGGGCGGTCCACAAAATTCTCATCCCGCAGCTGGATGGACGCCAACTCCACCATCGTGGACTGTAGCTGGCGACAGCTGTCCTCGTTCTGCTCTGGAGATCCTCTGTGAACTGGAGGGTCTGTCTAACTGCAGGTGGAGAACTGGTTCATGCCCCACTGCTCTAAGCTCAGTGAGACCTCAGACCAGAACAAGGACTATCAGTTACATGAAAAGTATTTATTAAATCTTTACAAGCTTTGTTGCACTTAAGCCTTCCTGCGTTTGTTCTCCATTCCTCCCACAGTTCAAAAACGTGCATTTAAGGTTAATTTGTAATTAAAATTTGGCTGTAGGTGCAGATTTTCAGTGGTAAGCGAGACCAGAAAGCATTATATAAATCCCAGTCTCTTTCTGAGTAAATGAAAGAAGATTAAAAAATATACCAAATAAATGAATATGTACCACCAATTTTGCATTAAGGTACAAATTTGTCACCAGCGGTTCAGGACTGGTCTCTGTAATGTACAAACCACAAGGATACAAATAAGCACTTCCTGTCAAGGGTATAACAGCAGTACCAGTGACAGCCATTGTACCCCTAAAGATAAAATAGGGTACTGTGGAAGACTTCAAAACTATTTTAATTTTCACGTTTTAATTTCTGCCCACTGTGATTTGAAATACCTGTGGAAAATCTGCAAAAAAAAGGGCCCCTGCTGCTAAGTGTAACAACCACCAAAAAGGAAAAGAGGACATCAGAGGAAGGAGCTCAGGATTCCCCCTCTGACTCTGAAGGAAAATGCAGCAGCTGAGTGCCTCTTAAAGAATGGAAGGTGGCTCCTCTAAGTTGGAGTCTTCCCTCTCAGCAGGGGTCACAATTATCTCTCACTAGGTGACCTCAGGAGCTCAGTAGGAGTAATGTAACTCCTGACACTAAGATCCATGACACATATAGTGCAATTTGTCCTGCAGCGCAATAGATTCTCCGGCCTGGAAGGCAATGTGTTGAGGGAATAAAAGCAGCACTGAGTCAAGTGTTTGGAATGATGTCACTTTACGAGCGGATCTCAATGATATATGGCTTTTGATATGCATCATATATTGATCGATGATGTGATCCTGCTCTAATATGTAAACGTCGCCACGTCATATTATCTGTAATCAAAAAGGGTCTGTAAGTTAGCATCTTTGTGTGTGTTGTGATATTCTTTCGTGAAGTATCAAAGGTTTTTCTGAATGTATCAGTTTTGGCAGCCAAATTCATAGAAAAAAAGGAAAATGATGAAGCTAATATATTATGAGTGACTGATACAGAATTACACGTAAAACAGTGAACATTAAACCAATTCCTGCACATTATCTAAATTAATTTTAATGATCACCGCAACATAAATACTGCATGTGTACAAATACCAGTCAAATCTAATTGGAAAAAAAAAGAAAAAGGAGAAAAATGTAGCTGATAAAATGCAGTGAGGCTCTCAGACATTCTGTATGGCTTTCAAATATTTATTCTCACTCTTCTTAATAAGTGTCATCCCTATTGAGCAAACACACATACAAGGATGATTTACTCTCTTCAGTTTTCTTATGTTTTTACTGGGGAAGTAACCTCTTAAAATGTGTATGTGTCATCAGCATTAATGACTAATTGCTTAAGATATTTATAAACCTGTGGACTTCAGAAGCTCAGATGTGTGACTGCGTCAGAGGAAATGGTGCACCTTAATAACGTTTCATTCCCGAGCTTAAATATATATTTTTTTGGTTTATAAAATAGCCAAAAGTAACTGCTGTTCCGATGTAACAAATCCTGGTTGCATCTGAGTCATCCCCTGGGCCACATTCTGAGGTCAGAAAAACACAAATATTTTCTTAGAAAAATAATCATTCAGTGAGTGATTTATGGCACAGCAACTGTTAAAAGATACCAGACCAAAAGAACTAGGCATACGACATAAATACTCTTTTGTCTATATGAATGTATTTAAGTGGAGCCCCAGCAAAAAAAGCAGAGCTGAAACAGTGGCCCACCATAAAGAAAGCTGCAAGGTCCCTTTGTTTGTGTTTTGTTTTTAAATCAATGCACTTTCCCTCATTGATTTCAAATACGATGCTCCTCAAGCATGCAGGTGTTTCATTTATGCAACAAGGGTTCAACCTCTCTGCTCATCCTTGCCATCTGCTCTGGCATTTACTCCCTCAGCTGTGCACGTGCAGCAACACTGNNNCCCCACCCCCAAAAAAAAAACAAAAAACAAAAACAAAACAAACAAACAAACAAAAAATAAACAGTTCTAATTCCTGGCCCTGAAATGTAATCCGCTCCTGCTTTGGATCCTGTGTTCTTATCAGCTCCTCATGCCTGAGGAGCTGTCAATACAACAACCACTGAGAAAGAAAACCATTCCTTCCCCCTGCTTCTCGTATCAAGCACCACATCTTCACACAGACCCAGCTCTGGTCAGACAGCAATTAAAACCCCAGTGTTCTGGTGGAGGGGTGGGCGCGTACCGACCGCAGATCTATAAACTTGATTTCTATCCGTTCACCTCGTGCAGCCTCCCATTGACATGCCAGCGCAGGAGGCGTCAGCTCTGTGCACTCCATGCTTGCTGTAATTACAATCATCTTTGCTGGAAACACATCACATATGACAGAAAAGAATTCAGCTGTGATACTTGTGATCCCACCACTAATGAATGAGCTGCCTCCTAAATGGCTGCAGATGGAGTTTAAGTTTTAGAAATACAGCAGAGGCTCTGTGCTCTGTGCAAATCATTCATTTCTGCTATTGGTGATGTTCTCGATTTTTCTCGTTGCAAATAACTTCCACAAAAACAATCTGATGTGGAAAACAATCATAGCCTGTGTCCAAAGATGGATATTTATTATCCAGTCTCAATTGAGTTGTTGTTGTTGACGAACTATATAAAACACATAAACGAGGCCCGCTGATGCGCATGACTGACATGAGCTTTAATTAATATTAGTTTGAGTCAGTCCCACATGCTCCAACCAGCTGCTGTGAACATTCAGCGGCACGCAAAATGGGTATTAATCCGCAGCTGAAAATAGTCCCAAATAAATCAATTTTTCCTGCTGCAGTTTTAGAAATTTTCTCAGCATTTTATGAATTACTTGATATTGTGGTGACATTCTGTAAACATCTTATGTCCTTAGCAGAAGAACCACAAACAAGGCAGGGGACATGCCGTGTCATTAGCAAAGGTCTCTTTGCAGGCAGGAGCCACTGCAATTTTCAGAAACTTTGATAAAAAAACATTTTAACATATTTCATTATGATCAGTCTTTAAGTGGGGAGTGTATGATGTTCTTTTCCAATCACCTACAGCAGATAGAGGCCAGCATGCAACCCAAGCAATCAGGAGTACTGGCACTACAGCTGCGGGAAGGGGTCAACAGCAAAACAGATTTTATCCCCCACAAAAATAAATCAGTGCTACGTTCACAATTCCCAAAAGCTTTTCCCACTAACAGCATCAGTGCCTTGGAACACAGCGACGGTCTCTTGCAGGAACACAAACGTTTTCTGATGACACGTCTCAGGTAAATTGTACTTTAAATATGTAATGTTATGTACATCTATAGTTCTGATGATCAAATACTGTTTAGTATGTGCACATATCATTAGTGAGCTAATGAATGGAGCGAGGCAAAATTTCAAACATAAATGAAAAAAACATTACCCCCAATTTGACTGTATTTATTTATTTATTTTGAATTTCGGGTGCATCATGACTCTCACACTAAATCTACATTAGATTATTTAAATTCACGTGTTTCTTGTACAACATTATCTTTTGCAGTGTTTTGTAATTTACTGTTTTCATGAAAAGAAAAAGCAACCAAGTCAAGTGCAGCCAAGCCTGCTGCTTGTCACCACAATGGGTGACACAACTGGACAGTGAGCACAGCCGACCTGGACACTGCATGACCCCGCCTGAACGTGCGGCAACCTGACTCGCCATGCAGCTAACACGGCACGGCTTTATGGAAGAAGTAAGTATAGTTTTGCTCAGATTTAAAATATATCAATATAATTTAGTAAGCCAATGCACGAACTACCCCAAAGTCATAATGTGCGTGGTTGTACTTATCCAAAACTGAATATTTTGCCTTAAAATGACACCAGCAGGTGCCAGGGTGTATGCCACATGCCTGCGGTGCGGGCGGCCCAGGTTTGTGTCCGACCTGTGGCCCCGTGCGTGTCCTCCTATATATCTCTCTCTTCACTCTGCACTATCTAATAAAGGCAAAAAAGTAAATACATTTTTAAAAATGACACCAATGAGTGGGCCGTGCAGGTAAATGTTTGAGAATCTGGCACTTAATGGTTTTATGACACACAAAAAGCATTATTTTCTTGAAAATGCCTGGAGCAAGAACTCTGCAGGAAACTAACATCATTATTTTACTATTTATTACTATATAAATAGATTTAATCAAGTATTGTTCAGTTCCTGTATTATAGAAAAAAATGTTTTTGAAATAAAAGTTTGCATAATAAAAACTCCACTCTGTTGCTTTTTTGAGAGTCTTTCACTCCTTAAAGACTTAAAGTCTTCAATTTTGATATACACACATATGTATATAGAGATGTATATATACATACAAACACATAGAGGTGCCAAAACTTTTCCATGTGGACTAATGATGGCCGCTGAGAAAGCCAGGAATTTAACAAGCAGACAGACAGAGATCAACTTCCAGGGCAAACTTTAACAAGCCTCTTCCTGGGCAAATACTGGGGTCAAACTTAACCAAGAAGTGCAGCCAGATGGCACAATGAAGGAACCACCAGCTGGAGTGTCAAAGAACCAACACTATCATTTCATTACCAAGGAGAGAGTGGATAACGGGGCTTGTTATGAGGGTCGTATACCCTAATTTGACCCCTTGTTTATGGCTTTTCTATTGCTAAGACTTAATGAATGATTTACAGCCAGCTGGAACAGCAGTGACATGTTAACAGGCTGACTGAAAAGCATGCTGCATCTGTTCTCAATGCTGCATTAATGAGAACGAGATAATTCATGTTTAAAAGCAGCCATCCTAAAAACAGACAAATTACAAATGGTGCTTTCTATTTTTAATGATTTTTGTTGGTGTGCCATGTGACAGGAAAAAAAAGGACACACACACACAAAAAGAAAAAAAAAAAAACGAGGGAGATGCCCCTGAAAACTCTGAACACAATTAGGCTGTAATATCAAGCTCTTAAAATAGAGATGGGAGACACAGCGAAGCCAGCAGCCGGGCAGGACACAAGGAAAGGTCTCCTGGCACAGGTGGCAAATGAGCATCCATCTCTCCTCCTCTCCTTCCTCTTTTCTCAGTACATTATAGGATAACTTCTCCTGCTCCAAAAACCCAGAAAATGCACTTAACTTTCATTTACTGATATCTCCACCACCCTCGCTCATTAAAGATTCATGTTCCAAAGCCCGCCCTTTTTTTTTTTCCCCCTGCTTTCAGAAGGTGAGCAAGGCATTTAATACTTAACGCGCCAAAGAAGATTAATTTAATAGTTACTTAAAGAATGATGTTTGGAAGCAGTCTGCTTATGTGTGTTACATCAAAACAATGCTTAATTAAAGTGTTATTGTAAGCATGTATTTTAGTCCCGTTTATTTTATTTGGTCCTAATTGGATTTGCATTATCCTACATGGCACACAGAATGTTATGTTTTTATTTCCCTCCTGACAAACATTGTACATTTCAGTACAAATTAAATTCTGAAACCCCCCCCCCCAAAAAAAACAACCTGTGTAAAATAACAGATTCACACTGCGATATTAAACCAGACTGTGGTGCGGATGACAGAAGCATTCTAGACATTAGAGCAGAGTCTACCCTTTTCTTTCTCCTCACTGCTGCGTGGTGGGTAATAACATCTGTTGCTGAGCACAGTCAATGACATTAACACTGCCACAAAGAACTGGAGGCTGTCCTGATGTTGGCTTCTTGTTTGTCAAATTTTGGCTCCTGATTTTATTCAATTGTTCTCCTCTCTCGTGTTGCCAAGTGTTCACATTATTCTTAGATTTCAGTAGAATCGTTTAAAAATTAAAAAAAATCACTCCCATGTCCTTTTTCAATCACTTTTTCTCAGCCCCCGACTGAAAATATCATAAGGTCAAGGGAAGATGTGAAGAAGGACTTAGGGAATGAGTGCTCAGGGAATCTCATGACACTTAACACGGCGCTTAATATGTGACAGCAGATGTGTTGACACTTCAAGGGGCAGGGAAGAGACAGAATCCAAAAACAGCCTAAAAGATACATCAGGCAAAGCTTACATGAATAAGGCAAAAACAGTAATCAAAAACCTGGCATGAGGACACACACGAGAGAATCACAAAGGCGCAGGAGAGTGCCGGACAGCTCGACAAAATGCACACAGAACAAAGGGAAGCATGGCTGTACATACTGTATACTGGGCGAGTTATTAGCCAATGGAAAACAGGACTGGCAGAAAAATCAGCAGGAAAAGAGAAACAAAGGGAGGATGTAGAAATTGCAACAATAAAGCCTGGTGACTAATTTCAAAATAACGCTGCACGCAGGGATATTTTTCTCCAGTGTGACCTGGAGAAAAACATCACTTCATTACAGAGGCTGGAATTTTAACAAAAACAGTCACATTTATGAATTGAAAGGTTAATAAAAATGTTGCTTAGCCTACTGTCTGCTCATATTTTCTCTTCCTGCTGAAGAGATGTTTCACTCCCATGCAGACATTCACTCAGTTAGGAACCTTTCTAAGCAAAACTGATTATCCATCCACATTGTCTTCTGTGTCTCCTTTTTTTCCCACTCTAACTTATGTGATCGTGGGTGATATAACTGTACAGTACTGCAGGTCTGTTAAATCTGTGTATAGTCACTACAAACTATAAACCCTCTTAAAATCTGCACATCAAGCTCCACAGGTACGGTAATGCTATTTTCCTGCTACAGAGCAGGTTACGTCTCCAGTGTAAGTTACTACAGTGATGCACTCCAGGAAGAAGTGAACCACCTTCACAACCCTGAAAATGTCTTGGTTGAACTTGAAGTTACCTCCCTAAGCCCCAAATCCTGCTCTGTAGCACAGAATCTCCAGCTGTCTTTTCTTTGATGCCCTCTCTGCCTTTGTTACTTCTGAACTTCTTAAAGTAGTCTTTTTGTTCATTTATATCTGCCTTTCTGCTCCTACGTTTGCATTTGAGTACTCTACCTCAAAGAAAAACATAATAGAGGTATTTCTCATCCATGCAGAAATTGTGCAATGAGAAGCCAAAGGACATCTAGCACAATTGCTACATTTGGAGTCACATTTTCAATGTGGTCAGGCTATTTGTGAGCCCTTGAACATTTTTAAGGCTTCCATTGTGAGCCTTTGATATCCCATGCCAAGGATTAAACTTGCAGAAGTATTAAAGAAGACTGTATAGTGGGCAGATTAACTCTCAATAATATTAAGGGGATGGAGCAGTTGCTAAACTGTACAAGTTCTCCACAGCAACATCAAAAATCGGGTTAGAATCTTCGACCTTGGATATTTTTTCCATGTCACACTGATGTTTGAGAGGAGCTTGAAAACATAATATTGTACCTAACACATTATTTACTGAGTGTAGGTGACTTACACCATCTGTTTATAAAGCAACAGGCTCAGGCAGATGCTCTGCCAGCAAAGAGGCACAAGGTCCCCGGGCTTATCTTGGTAGAGGTGTGCTGCTGCTTCTCGGCACCAGCGAGGTGGAACGATAAACATAATTAAATTGAGTTGGATTACACAAAATGGATCGGATCAGTTGGGAAGGCGGAGAAGCTAATCCAGTGCAATCCTCTCTATAGAGGTGCCAACCACACAAAACGACATAAATAAAGAAGAGGGTGAGAAAGTGAAGCAGTGGCTGTCATGGGGAGATCAAGGTGAGGCAGGGGCACAGAAAGGGCTCCTGCAAGTAAAAAAAAAGAGAAAGAAAAAAATCTCCAAAGTCAACCATAAACTGTAATAGAGCAGTTTAGTGCAAAAAATAAGAAAGTGGGCTGCAACTACATCTGATTCTCCAGTGCAGTAAAATATAACACTCACAGGATAAAAGGATGTTTCTGTACGTGCACGGCACACAGGATGTGTTTGTAGAGCTTCTATAGTGTCAAAAATGAATAAGCGATGAATTTACAGCACACCAGTCTTTTGAGGAAGTGGGAAATCACAATTATCTTTCATCATATCGGTAATGACAAAAGATTTAGACGGGGATGTGCGGTGACACTGCTTCGAGCTTTTTACCTTGTGTTTTAGATATAGAAGATGAGATATAGCATGAAAGCAGGAGTCAACAATAGTAGACGTGCACTTTTTATATTATTTATCACTAACACATCTACAGCAGCACTCTACAGCATAACTGCTTTTTTTCTATTTCAACTCCCATTCCATTCCACTCACCACCCCCACCAGATTGCATTTTGCCTTTTGTAAGTGACTTTGGTACAATCCCCTTACAAATAACCTTTCCCCAGGGGAAAGAGGCTCTTACTTTCTCTACAGCCCTGCCAAGCCTCTCCTTCTTTTATATCCCCATCCCTCTTTGTCTCTCAGCCTGAGGCGCAGCAAACAGATTGATACAGTCTGGGAGTTTCTACTGCATTTCAAACTAATCCAGTGTAATCCTGGTCTGTCTGCGTCCTGTCTTGGACAACACTGTGGATCACATTATCATCCAATAAAATTTTGATTAATGATCTCTGTATGTGATGTATGCACTGTTAAGGTAATGAAACAGGCTCCTCAGTATCAGTTCTGCAATAAGAGATCTAAACTGCTTGGTCTAGTTGAACACATTTTTTTGGCACTAAATACAGAAAAAGCCAGGAGCTAAAATTCAGCGATCATCACATTAGTCATGATGGAATGGATGCGCTCATACAACTTATTCCATCCCAATAAATGTTACATATTAGTGAAATTATACATAACTATAGGAACAAGATTTAAAAAATGAAAAACTGTATTTATAATTCCTAATTTATTTGCCCGTGTTTTGTTTCAGCTCATTGTGAGAGTCTCTACTGTGCTCTGCTGTCATTTAAAGGTAGTGCTACTTCCTCATCGCTCATTTTCACTGTGTGTGCAGCACCTCACACACACAGAGTGGAGCAGACAAGAAGATATTAACTTAGTTGATGAAAATTCATTGTGTTACTGTAGGTGCAATAAAAGCTTCCCAACGAGTGCTAACAGAGACAGTTTCCCCAAAAGAGAAGCACTTTTGACAAAGCTTTTAAGTCGTCATTAGCTCTCTTGACCACCGTAACCGACAAAGTGCTGCAAATAACAAGTAAAACTTCTTGCAAAGGTTGCAATGGGAACATATCTTCAATCCGCTAACCATTTCTCCCATGTTATATTAGCTCTCCTTCCAGCAACCAATGCTCTACTGTTCTACCCACAGTCCAAAGACATGCCAGTTAGTGGGGTTAGGTCAACTGGTGATTTCAAATTGCCCATGGGTGTGAATCTGAGTGTGAATGGTTGCCTGTCTCTCTGTGTTAGCCCAGCGACAGGCTGGCGTCTTGTCCAGGGTGTACCCTGCCTCCCGCCCTATGAAAGCTGGGATAGATTCCAGCCCCCCCACCCCATGAGCCTGAATTGGATAAGCAGAAAAAAATGGATGGATGGATATTCAATTCTGATGTACATTATCTGACAACGACGGACTAACACAGTCTAACAGTTGGCGTCAGACCAATATTGAATACAAATATTGAATCAGTGGATCTGTAATTATATTAGCTAATTATATCATATTATACATATGGAAATGTAAATAATCCAGTGCAAGTAACCATTTAGATAACACTCCAGTATAACAGGAGGGTGTATCAGGTGTTGATGCTGGTTAACACTGGCCAGCAACTACTCCTGCACAAAATTAGATCAAAGAAGCGAGCTGTTATAGCTGCAGACGGTGCAGCTCGATCCACTCATAAATTAATATCCCAAAAAACCAACAACAAAAAAACCCCAACACACTATAAACAAAATGCAAGATGAATTTGACTGATGAAATTTAAAAAAAAATTTCTGTATTATACTCTGGCTTTACACAGATTTCTATGAAATTCTGTTAGACATAATCAAGAACTGAAAATTTGATCTAGCTACAGCATTATTTCAGCATTTTAGGCCAATTTACAGTCTTGTTTATGCAAATGGTTTCTTGTATCATATATAGTTAAAGTATGAAAAACATGCATTTTAAGGGGAAAAAGTAGTTTTGTTGTACTTGTACATGTATCTAAGATTTTAAACTATACCCAGTGCTGTCAAGGCCCTACCAACACACACCTGTGACTGATCTCCTCACCAGAGAGGTGGAATATCTGCTTACAGCATACTCCTGCCTAAACAAGTGCACTTTGCATTATTTAAGCCCTGACTGGCTGCTTTAATTGAGTCTCCTCTTGGATAGCCTTCCTAGCAGACAGCTCAAGGCAGGCCCTCAGCAACATATGCGAGCCAGTAGAGGAGGAAAACGCACATTTCTGTTGCATGTGAAATATGAATGCAGCATTTATACCGGAGGAGCATGTTCAACATGGAAATTTGACAGTCTCAACATTAAATCAACAAGCTGAGCCCACGGCAAGCTTTGCGCCAGGTGGAGACTGTATACTGTGAAATATGGTGATGGGATTGCATGGACGATGATAGAGATGCATGGAGAGACCCATGAGCCAACAGCTGGAGAGGATTGTGCAATTATTAAGCACTGTGTTCTAGCGTGGAATGAGCAGGAAAAAGGGCCCAGAAAAGCCACAGTCTGTAAGCTCCAACATGAATCCTCTTAGTAATAAACACTCACGCTCAAATTTTACCTATTGGTAACAACTTTAAAAGTAATACTTTTTGAAAAATACCAAAATACGGCAATCGCTTCAGCATATCAGTGCTTAATGTTGTCTTAACATGAGTATCAATTTCCTAGTGAAAGGCCAAAAGGTGCACAACACAAATAAACTCATGGTGTTTAGTAGCTGAGAAGCATTTGTAAAGCATACACCTACCCATACACCAAGCAAACATGGCATTAGCATCACTTGCAACCTTGTTTCTGTCGTTCACATAAATGTAAAATAATTCTTATTTGTCTTTTTTACCTTGCTGGTCGTTTACTGTGGGCTTATACTATCTTTGTGACTGAAAATGGCAGATGGGATATGGACTATAACTGGCAAAGCGGAACAAACAAACTAACAAATCAGTTTTGTGGCATGTCGTAAAACCGAAACAGTGAGCTGAAAGCCACTAAAACCCTCCACTGGACTGAAGGAAACTACAGGTAGGTGATATTTCTCTTTGGGTTCATCACTTTAAGCAACTCCTTTCTCATTACACATATTTATTCAGCACATGGCTTTCTTCCAGGCCTTTTATGACATACTGTATATGATTACCTCTAATGAGCTGAGGCTCAGGAGGTGGATTTATCCCTTGCTCCTCTGGTCCATATGTTGAAAGGATCACAAGGTAACCATCCATACCTTTTTTTTCAAGGGGCAAAAGTGTACATATATGTTCCTAAGAAGTACATAATAGTACCATATTTGTACTAGAATAGTGCAATAATTTAATAACATGGCATGACTTGTGTGAATCGCAAAAATCTTAGAAGTTTTTATTTTTCTAGTAAAAAAGATTCTTTTATGAGAAACATCTAACAAGCAGCTCTCTCAATAATACAGTAATTTATAATTGGGTAGGAGTGTGTTTTAAACCTCATGAGTTAGACTTTGTGTTTCTTAGTCAAAAAATGTGTTATTTCTTCTTTGAAAACTCACAAAGCCAAGCTTTAAAGAGACAATATATGCCTATCTATGAAATACTGTACAAAATTCAGTTTCACATATATACCAGTAGGCAGCTGAGAATAAAGGAGCCCTTTCTAAATATGGGCTTAACAAAAACACATCAACTTCTCTCAATTATAAATAATGAAGACATTTATAATTCATAATATTAATAATATACTGTATAAATACAGCTTAATTAAAAATAAGCAAATCGCTAAAGGAAATTTTGCAGTACGTATGTACTTTTGTAATAATAATAATAATAATAATAATAATAATACAGTTTATTTGTAAGCGCCTTTCATTACACCCAAGGACACTTTACAGTGTTTTGCGTATGTATTCTTGTGAATTTTAAAATGATACATTTTGTAACACACATTCATACTTAACACACACTCTTGGCACTAGGGATACATTAAAAGTCAATTTCTGTCCCCACAGTTACATTCTGCACAAATAACTACTAGCTAGTTGGACTTCTCCCTCATTTTAAAGATTTTAGGGTGTAATACAAGGAGACAGTCTGTGTCTGCCAAATGCAAAACGAAATCAGGTAAAATACTAACTGTACGTTTAGACTTTCAGGTTTTACTCTCCTAATTTAAAGTAGATAAAAAGCATTTAATACAATCTGCTAAGTTTCAATCTGCATCTGTCTTTAATATTAGTAGTGCAGAGGTGACAGCTGGGTTTTCTTGGGGAGTCTGGTTCCTCCCACGGGAGTGTGTTTTATTGCTTATGAGTTTTTTATTTGTTAGTCAAACATTGTGTTTTTCTTCTCTCAAAACTCACAAAGTCTAGCTTTAAAGAGGAAAAAAATCAGCCCACGTCCTTGGAATACAAAATCTAATTCCATATATGCACCAGTAGGTGATTGAGAATAAAATAGCCCTTGATAAATACGGGCTTAATAAAAACAGATCAACATCTATCAGTCTTCCTCATGAATGCAACAAAGAATATGTATTTGCTAATGGAAATTTTGCATTCTGACTTCTAAAATGGACAAAATTTAACGCACACACTCACATTCATACACTCTTTCAGACAGGAATGCAGTAAAAATCAATTTATGTCCCTACACGTGTAATCTCCATGAATAATGAGTAATTACTGCACCTTAAGGTGAGTTTGTGTGCCATTCTGAGGATCAAAAAGGTTTTAAAATTATATATTTATATATAAAGGTATATACTTCCACCTTGATTTTAAGGTGCAATATTTCCTGCCAAGGACAAACAATTTACTTGCAAAATTTAAGATTTTACAATTTAATTAATTTAAATGAAAAGAATTTGACACATTTTAACAAATTTCATGTTGAACAGTAGTGCAGAGTTTAGCCGTGTGGGGCCTTTGTTCTCCTGTCCTCTCACAGTACAAAGTTCGGTTAAATACTTTCTAAAATGTGGGTCCAAACAGATGAAGCTTTGAGTAGTCAGTAATGTTAGAATGGCCTTATACAAAAACCTGTCCATTTCCAAGTGTGCGATTGAATAAAAATTACCTGAATAGGTACCCCTGTGTCCAGCCTTTGTAAAAGAAGAAGTTCAAGACTGCTTTCAATATAAAGCATAAATAATCTGTCAAGAGTACAACAGACAAACCTTTGAGGGTTCCACATCAGTGACAAGCTGTTTTACCCCTTAGGGCAGAATATGGGTTATTTTTATGTAGTGTGCCTGCAGTGTGTCATCAGTGTGTGAATGTGAGTTATAGTTAAATTGCTGTATGTACACAGTAATGGGTGAATGTGGCTTGCAGTGTAAAATGCGCTAGAAAGTGTTACATAATGCAGTCTATTTACCATTATAATTGATAACAAGCGAGTGTGTTTGTTTACATGCGGCAGTACGACTCATGCTAATATTCTGGGTTTTACATTTTAACGGTATGAAAGCTCATCAGGTACGGCTTCGAAGTGAGAAAAGAGCAAAATCACAGGATCATCAGCTCATTACTGCTGCCGTAATGAACAGGAACATGCATTTCACATTAGCAGAGAAATCAAAGACGCTAGTGTGACTCCTCATGCCTGCAAACAAGGAGCTCTTAGGTTTAAATCGCCGGGGTGTGCCTGCGTTCGTCCTGGCCTACATTTCACCCCTGGATTTCAGTGGGAGTTGCTGCAAAGCAGGAGACGGAACTCTGCAAACACCTCTCAGCCACGGCGCCGCTCGGCAGACTCGTCAGCATGCAAAGCGAGTTTCTGGAGCTCCGCTTGTCTGCTCTCTTACAGTTCACTTGCGAGTTCACTACATCTGCGGGTCAAATCACCGGTCAGGTCCCGGCCTCAGACAGATTCAGTGCTGTGGCTGCGCCTTCACCTCCACCTCACTGTGTGGCTCAGCGTGTCAGACCGCCACAGATCCGCAGATCATTATCACTATCAAGCACTGTTTCCCCAACAAAATGATATCTCTGCCTTTGATCCTATGCCAAAGCTTATTTCTGTTCACTTCTGGGCATTCTATCCCAGAGACTGCGCTCACTCAGGGCAAAAAAAAATAAAGCACGGCTAAAAATACCCCCTCTGTTCTGTTGATGAGATGGAAATGTATGAATTAACAATAGGAGCATCGTGTCTGAAATAAGGTTACTTTCCCACACCTGCTCATTTTGTGCAGACGGGTTTTTTTGTTTTTGTTTTTTGTTGCTGTTAGTGTTGATTTTTGATGGGTAAGCTAGCTGAAGCTGTTAATGTAATCCAAACATTGTGCCAGGTTCCCGCTGTGGAATATCCAATTAAAAAAAACACCGGATGTGCAGCTTATGTGCGGGACTGAGGTTGTCCAAACTGGGCCAGAGGTCCTGAAAGATTCAGAGTGGGCTGCACGCTGCTCTGGACCCACATCCTGAACAAACAGAATACATCTGGTGCAAGGAGACACTTGTTTACAACTAGAAACCCACACAAAAACATGACGGTCTATCCTTTGAAGCAGATGAAATTCAGTTTTAATGATCTTTAATGATCTATGTTGTACACAAAAACAGTCAATAAGTACATAGTGTTACAGTGAAACAAAGAAAATGCTATTCATCAGTGTGCCTAATATTGTCTAGATTGCTAAAATGCCACGGTGGGGGGGTACGAGTCAAAGCCGATGCTGTCTGCTTTACCTGGATTTAATATTTGGCTGATCAGTGTGCATCAACGCTGCAATGTCAAACAATCATAAGCTGAAAAATATTTGACTCACCTTTTTGTCACATAGCGACACAAAACAGAGAAGCGCTAATCTGGAGCAGAGTAACAGAAAACAGTGTACGCTTCCAAAAAGCATTATCAACAAGACCACCAATACCGTGTCCTTAAAGCTTAATCATTTTTCTGGTTCCTTTGATGTAACTTTCTTATTGAAGTTTATTATTGTCTAATATTGTGGTTTGTTATGGTTTGTGTTTGTTTAAAGTCATTTATCCCTAACACTTTTCTCTCTTTCCTATCGTTTAATGAGATGTCTTTGGATCTTAAGGAGTTTAGTCATAAACAAGTATTTAAAGGTTAAGCAAATATTAATTTTCTCTGAAGATATTCTGACATTAAAACGACGAGGATTGTAATTTTGTAATCATGTTTGAAGTAATCTCTATAAACAGATTCTGCAGGTGAATATGTAGAATTTGTAAGCAAGGCAAGATTTTCAGTGCCAGATGCTTTCTAGTTTCCATCTAAGTGACCAACCACATCTGAGCAGGCTTTATTTGCAAGCAAGTAATCAGCCCATCGCCTATCATCTGGTCTGATGATCATTTACCTATTTAACTTATTTAAAAACATGTATTTAATTCATTATTTAGCTCTGACTTTATACACAATGGTCAGCACATATGAACTAAAATCCAATATCCACCAGCTATACTGAGACCCCAAAAAACTGACCATTGCCCCCAAGAGGCTAATTCAGCAAAGTAGAGTTGGAACAAATACAAACGTTGCTCCAATTAATTTAAAAAAAAATCATTTAATTAATCCTAACCTTTAAATATGTGTATATCCACAAGCTAACGTTACTGTAATTAGGTTTCCTGCCACAAGCCAAACCAAATGGATCTCAGTTGACCTCTGCTGGATCTGTGCACTGGGAGTCCCTGATTCACAACAGAAGGAAACACAAACCCAGCCCCAGAGGGTCACAAGTTCGGGTAAATGGGGTGGTTGCATCAGGAAAAGCATCCAGTGTAAAAATCTGTGCCAAATCCAGTGGCTCCATCCACTGTGGTGACCCCTTGGAAAATGCTTCCCAGTATGCACCTCTGCTGTCCTGCCACACAATTAAGAATAAGGGTATGCATAGCAGTTCATGAATCCTGTGCAACACTGTCTCAAATCCCCTCTCCCCTTGTAGCCACCAGGGTTTAGCAACTTTTCTAGCGGAAAATACAATGCCACCCAAAATATATCTTTACATTTTTATTTGCCTGCATTCTGTGAGCATTACTACAGTGATTGTAAGTTGGGCTTCCAAACCTGCAGGTGACGTACAGCTGAACACTGCGCCTGAATGCCTCCTGTGTAGACACACGCAGAGCACCAGAGCTGCTGCTCTGCTAACATTCTGCACGCTGTGTAGACACACATGGCTTAAAGCAGTTTCATTTCCCCAAGTCAGCAAACAGCCCCACATTTATCTATTATTTTACTGCACATTACTTCTTAGATGCTTTGGTGTCATCACTTGCTAGCATGGCTTGCTAGTTTTCTCCAATTTGCATCTCCGTTGAGTGAAGAGAACAATAAAAGCCTTGTTCACTAAGGGTAACAAAGCACACAGTGGATCACATCAAATATTTTCCCACCTCATGAGAGGAAGGTAAGTAGAATTCCACTGATAATGAAAAGTTAAGATTTGTTTCTAAGATGTTGGATGAACTTTCACACTCAAAACAACAGTTAAATCCACAATGGAGATAACAGTTTTTTACAGTCGTGATTTCATGTTAATAACAGACGCACTTCTTGCCACATGAGGTGTTTTCGTACCTGGAAGCACTTCATTAGTATGCTGCTGAGGATTTTTCATTCCAGGCAGACTGCTAGCCCTGCTTGTCTCTTATTTTGGCTTAAGATATTCTTCCAGCTCCAAGAGCCTGCTGCTGCCTGTATGAGGCTTGTCACAGGGGGGACAGATATGCTCCTTGCGGGAAAGGAGCTTTGCGAATGGCTCAAACTTATCAAAGCAGTCCGCCCTGTCCCCGAGCTTCCAACACAATGCTCCCCTAATTTTTCCTGAATGGAAGTCTCTCCAGACCTGGAGTAATCGCATATTCGCCGTGTACACGCAGTAACTCCAGTTACTCCGGCTCTTTTCCCTACATCCCCTGCCAATTGCATAATCAAGTCCAGAACTCATCAGCAAGATGGCAGAAGAAGTGCTCTATTAAGCCGCATCGTGTTCCATCTGTTGTGTAAGAGAGAGATAACAGTATTTACAGTTTTGGAGTTGTGGCAGACTGTTTCGGCCAAATTTTGTGCACCACAGAGTACCGCTTACTTCATAAAATGTCACGGATTAATTCTGCCACTGCGGCAGCATCCAAGTGTCATCTTTGCCCTCAACAGAAATATCGCCAACTAACTTTATTGGAAGTATTACATTAAGAACTTGTTGTACAATATTTCCTTCACACTTTTATTTTATTTTTTGGCATATCCTGGCTCTTCCGTTAAGTAGTCAATCATTTTTATTCCATTCTGGTGAAAGGCTAATATTTGCTATAACTCTACAGAGGACCTGCCATGTGGATAAAGGTCTTTAAGAGAGAGTCTGTCAAGGAAGTGGCTGGTAAGTGTCTTTCAGCTGGCATTAAGGATCCAGTGCTGCCATCTTCCCTCTATCAGCAAGGGAAATGTGTGTTGTTAGAAGAAAAAAAAATCTAACCCAGATCTGAAAAGGAGCTGATAACCAAAAGTGCTGAGTAAAACAAGGGCTTATCTGCCTTACGGACTGAAATGAATTTACCTTACTGTACATGAATCAGCTCAATGAAAAATGCTGCCCTTTCAAACAAGACCCAAACAGATGATACTGCGAGGCCATTACATCCATTACTCCAAAATATACTGACAGTTACTCTGAAAGTCTGGAGCCACTTCTATTTACAATTCACAACAATAAAAAAAGGAGATCCACATACTTTTGGCTCTTGCATTTTTCATTGTCTGCACTCCAGTAAAGAATGTGCCACACTTTTAAACCAGTGAGTTTCATCAGTAGGTCGTGAGAGGATAGAACAATGACTGAATCTGGTTATACAGGCACAGCGAAAGATTTTATCATTTATAATGTTATATAAAAACCTGATAAAGCAGATAGAAAAGCAAAGGGTTTATATTGAGTTATCTATATTTTTTGCCTACATCCTTAGGAGTATAATTGTTTGATTTAATAATTTGCAGTTTATTTTACTATGTGCACGTCTGCGCTGACAGAAATGTACATGTAGATGATAGAAAAGCGCAAAGACTCATGGGACTGTTAATATTTAACTTGAAATCCTTAATTTATTAGTGTTGTGATCATTAATTCATCTATGCTGTGTTCAGACCCAAATTCTTGTGGCAATTTATGACTTCCAGTCAGTGTTCACATTTAGCGATGTTGTTCAACCAGCGCTCTGTGCGGTGTATGGCAAAAACCGAGATCTCCATCCTTTAACACATGATGTACACATAGCTTGCATTAAGTGGACAGAACCTAAAATTAAGTTGTCTTAAGTTGATGTTACTTTTATATTGCGATTTACACTGAAAAAATATAGAAAGTGGCTTTACTTTCCTCAGAAAAAATTTTAAGCAACCTCACCTAACAAAATAATTAAGCTCAAATTAATATTATCCAAGTTGTTTATTTTGTCAAGCCAAGAACTTAACACCTCTAACTTTAAATTACATACATGTTATACAACATTACTTCAGCAAATTTTATAGTTAAAAAAACAAACAGAAAATGTTGATATAAATGGCCCATATTTAGCTAATCAGCGATCTTACTTGAGGTCATATCCCTCATACACTGCACAATTACAGTATCACAATTGAACAACCCTGAATATGAACAATGACGTTCAACCATTAATAGCTCAACCTTTGCACTTCTCTCGGACACACAACATGTGTAATGGGAACTGCATTACACAACTACAATAATCAGTGTCTGACCTGAACACAGCTGCAGCAATGATCACAACAGGACTAAATTAAAGATTTGAATGTAAAAGTGAACAGCCGCTTGTGCGTGTCTTAAGTATTTTAGGAAACTGATAAAAGCTTGCATAAATTAGGTTATAAAGGCACTACTGTGAATTAAGGACCTAGCCTTTCAGTGTACTGCCTTTCTTTTTCGGTCATTTTCAATTTTCCTCTATTTTAGCTTAAATAATTAGGAAAACAATAGGCAGGCTCATGAAGTCCTATTCTGAACCGAGGGTTCAAAATAATCTGGTTGTAACTGTGGTAAACTCCAGCACCTAAACAGCATTACACTTGATTCATGCCTCACTTTGGTCTAAGCCCCTGTGAACCCTTTTAAGGACCCCTTGAGATCCGCGAGTTTGAGAGACGGCAAGTAGAAGAGACATAGCTGTCAGCATAAAAAGAGCTGGGTGCAGAAGCCGCATCTGGGAGTTGAACAGAATTAGTTACAGTGCAGAGGGACTGTTTACAGACTGGTGCTCCTGGTCTGTTACCTTTAAAGCAAACAACAGCCAGCCCGACTCTCGAGAAAGCCCGTGAGTGGTACCTGAAGGGTGCACTTGGATGCTGTAACAGTGCACTCTCCACACTGAGGAGGGACCAGAAAGTGTTTGCAAAAAAATTCCGCCAGCTTCAAAGCAGAAGACTGTGCAGCGGATTAATTAAAGCGTCTGCATGCCAGCGCTGCTGCTGCTGCTCCATCCACCCCTCCATTTCAGTCACGTCCATTTCTTCAAAGCGGGGAAAACACTTATATCTGAATAAGAGTGATTATTCCTGCGCTGACACCGCAGCTTACACATGTCAGCACGGGATAGAGATGACGGCAGCCCGTAAACTGAGATGTCATCCCCTTACATTCACAAACTGTGGGCCATAATTTCACGGTGTGCCATCATTTTGCATTCAGATATTCACTTTGTCATCACTTACCCTTGTCGGCATTTTTCCGGCTTTGTGTCATATCAAAAACACTAATTACAAGCTAATTAAGAGGTGGCAACAGCTGAAATGTCATCATTCGTACCAATGCCTGGCCAATTTAAAGTTATTAACCTCTGAGGTGAAGGTGCACCGTTTAGACGCTCCTGCCATAGTTTCTACACTACTGGAGGCTGTCTAAAGCAGCTTATGAGCATCACAACTTGGCAAAAGAGCCCTGTTGCTAAAAGCACCTCGCTATTTTAGTGTGACCAAGGGAAATTGTTAAGTAGACCCACAAACCTCTTATTTTTAACTCAAAGTGGGCGGACCGGTGGTGTCGTGTAGCCTGCAGACCCAACGCTAAACCTAAATTTTTGTAGTAAACAGTTTTCACGCAGCTAAAGTGTTTACTTCAGTATTTATCCACGGACGCTTACCTTGATCCAGTAGCCGCAGGGAGTGCTGAAAAGATGGATCCAGCGTGTCCTTCTCTGCCATGAGCTCCGGCAAGTACTTTTCGCTCCCCATCTTGTCTTGGGCTGCTTCCAGGACTTCCAGCTACACAAACGCAATTCAAGGAAAGACAAAAAAGCAAAAAACGTGCTCAACGTCCGGGAGGCTCCAAGTTAGGAATATCTGTGTGAGGGGAAAAAAACTCGGGCAATACTGTCATCCGCGCTCGCGTTAGAAGAGCGTTTCCTAGTCCTCGCGGAGCACACATACACACACACACACACACACACGCACACACACGCACTCGCTCTCCCCTCTCTCTCTCTCTTTCGCACGTGCGTGCGTGCGCACACACACGCACACTCACACAATGAGCGTTTAAATTTGACCGGTAGGTTTTATCCCATCCGAGAAGTGTTGCTCGGCAGGTAGAGCCCAGCTACGCATCACAGAGTGGTCCTCTCCTCTGTGGGTGAAGGGGCTCTTTGAAGCTCCCTCTGTGGTATCCAGCGCTGAACTGAGGTGGAGGCAGCTATTGGTCACCGCGCGCTCACGTAGCGGGTGGAAGGGGGCGGAGCGATGCTTCGGAGCTGTCCACGGTGCTGAGTCCCGTCATTACCATATTATTATCATAAAATCACCATGTAGAGGGTCGTCAATACAGAAACCCTCAACTGAAGGCAAAGCGCTCCTAGATTAAGAGTTCTTCTATGCAACTGAAATAATACACATTACTTCTATTATACTGTAAGCCCCTTTATTTTTAAAGATACGCTGCATACTTTGCCATGAATAGAAGGATGCTATTGGCATAATAAGGTTGAGTTTGAGCATTGGGGGAACACATGAAGAAGGGATCTGTGTGTCTAACCCACGAAATTTTAAGCTTTAGAGCCAGTTTAGAATAGCCATACTATGTCCCCTTTATTTGTCTCAAATCTCTATAAATCACAAATCACAGAAATTGGCTGCAATTCAGCCAGGTGCGCAGCAGGGGGCACTGACAAAATAGTCCCCAGCAATCAGGTGTGAATCCAGGTAAATGGCTAGCATAATTATTTGCCCTTGCTTGCAGACAAAGTTTTGTTTGACTTTTTTTCCAATACAGCATCCATTCTGTGTCCAAAGTGAAAAAAAATCTGTTTCACCTCTTCTTCTTTTTCTTGAAGCAGTTTAACCCATAGGGCACTAATTCTGCTAATTCATGCTGACTGGTCAGTTAAGGATTTACAGCATGACACATAAGTGATGGCACTCTACAAAAGATAGGAAGAATTTAAAACATAACAGAAAGCTCCATGTTTGTATAAGAGGCTGCTGGTCATGGTGGCTGAAGGCGGCTGCTCTCAGGAGCTTGCTATGAGACTGAAGATGGTGGATGCTGTAAAGCAGCCCATGGTGTTGTGATGGCCTTGATACCTAGAGAAAGGCATTCTACCGCAACTGAAACCCATAAAAATAAATTTTAAAATAAATCTTATCTATTGTCTTAACCTCTTCTATGAGAAAAACACGATAAACATTGCCAGAAGTAAAATGTTTACCCCATGAAATGTTCATTTGGGGGAGTTTTGGAGCTCCAAGGGACCCCATTCAGTCTAGACAGTTTCCCTAGTGCAGGGGTCGGCAAACCCGGTTTACACGGAAAAGCCGCAAATACTAGCGGAAGCCGGTAGCCGCTACCGGAAGCCGTAGCGGTTACCGCGAGTGACACATATACTGAGAAACTAAAATAAATAAATAAAATGATTTTATTTTAATATTTCAAGATCACACTAATGTTCAAATTTAAAACTACAACAAAAACCGAACTGAGAAAAATAAAATGCACTTCAACTGGATACTTATAATTTACTTCCGCGAGCCGCACAGAGCCGCAGATTAAGCCTGGATGAGCCGCAAGTTGCCGACCCCTGCCCTAGTGCCTCCAGAGAGTGGGAGCTGTCCATTGTATTCGAAACTCTCTGGCATCACACACTTCATTCCCTGCATTCTGGTGGCTGTTTATGCAAATCATATAGCAAATCAGCAAATCATATAACAGTACACAAAGCTTTCTGCAGAGGAATCATCAATATCTCAGTTATTAGTTAGATTAGTTACACAGGGTAGTACCATAAAATCCCCAGTGCAGTTTGAGTGTGCTTGTACTTTTTTGCAGTACACAATATGGACAAAAGTATAATGGCCACACCTCTTAATTTTTCATTTTAGGTGGTTTACTCCCATTGCAACAGATGTATAAAAAAAAGCACCTAGCATTGCAGTCTGCCGTTACAATCATGTGAAACAATGTGTCCTTCTAAAGGGCTCACTGAATTCAAGTGAAGCACTTTAGCAGGATTCAGCAAGTCTGTTTGTGACATTTCTTTCCTCCTAGATATTCTATGATCAGTGGTATTATTGAAAAGTGGAAATATCTAGGAACCACAGCAACTCAGTCATGAGGTGGCAGACCACCTAAATTTAAAGGCAAAAGCCACCAATACTGTGCTGAATCAGTAACCTCAGAGTTCTGAGCCTCCTCTGACATTAACATCAGCACAAAAACTGTGCCCAGAGCTTTGTGACATGGGTTTCCATTGCTGAGCAGCTCATGTAGGTTTAACACATAGGTGGGCCAATACTTCTGTTCATTCCATATAGTGTATTTCTATGTTATGCTCTTTTTTACTTCTACTCTGTAATATCTTTGATGCAAATATTATGCTTTGTACTCTGTGCCACATTTTAAAGCTTTAGTTATTATTTTGGAGATTTTAAATTTTAAATCTACTTATAAATTATGTTGTACTATTACAGAAAAGCTACCCAGCAGTATAGGAGTCGGAACACTAAAGTGATACACATTAATGAACCATTAATTAACGTTTATGTTAAGGACTTTAGGTACATTTTTATGCCAAACATTTTGCACTGTGAAGTAGGATTAAGAGTTTTACTCAAGTAATTGTCCTAAATGTTTCCTTCTTTGCACAGCAGGTATCTAACACCAATCAATGTTTGAACTCTTGTGCGGTGACGCCTTTGATGTACCATACTCTGAATTTGGGCACAGGGCTGCTCATGAGCCTGGAAATCATGCCCAGTGCTTTTGACAACACTTTTCTATAGTATATTTATTTCTGACTTGCTTTCTCAGTCCTGCAAATCAGAATTTAAAAAGCCACTAAACAACAGTGGCTGCAAAGCAATGGGGATGCTGCTACGGGGGCTGAAAAATAGCATTAACTACAATATCTGTAAACTCTTTAATGAGTAAGAGACACGGTGAGTCACTGTGTTTTAAGGCAAAATCTAGTCTACAAATATTTTTTTCAAGCCTTTCTCACACACATATTAGAAATAGAAACACAAGGTGTGGGCATACAAATGACTGCTGATAAGTGCTGACAGATCCACCCAACAGATGTATGTATGAAAATAGATTGCCAGAGATGCTTTCTTGGTGTGTATGACTGTTTAAGTGCTACGAAAGGTGCTCCTATATCCAAGTAGTGTCTGTCACTCAAGGCTACGCATGTGAGACCGGTCAGCACAGATACAGGAACATCTCAGGTGTTGATATGTGCTCTTTATTCATTTAAGCAATTGATTAGGACAGCATGACTCTTTGTAAGGACAACATGTCAATAGTTCTCAAAAAATCCATTCACCTTCTTATAGGTCAGGCATGTGTTTCTCCTGGGCGTGATTATGAATTCATTAAATAAGTAGGCACTGCTGTTGTTGTTGAGAAAACACAGCCACACAAAAAGGCCTGCAGCCAAAGTTGGTGAGTCTCCATTGCTGCGACATACAACAGACAATGACACCAGCGCCATTAAAAGACAGATACAGAGCTCATCCAGGCGGCAGATATCTAAAGATACGTCCACTTTTATCAGATGGAGCCCAGCAGTTCCTGGAAACATACGATGAATAAAAAAATATATTTGTGAGGAAATTTGCGGTGTTTGACAGATGGGAAGGTAACAGGGTTTGCACACAGGCTTTACATTTGTTCAAAAAAAAAAAAAGTGGTGAAAGAAAAAGAAAAAGATAAGAATTCTGTCAATATTTGTGGAGGATGCTGCGGTAGCCTCAGGTGGGTGGCTATCTGTAGGCTGATCAGCACTGGTTATATAATTGAGATTTTTTTTCCCCTCTCCATTCTATTTCAATAACTTGGAGAAAATGTGACCCAGAGGCTAAAAGCAAGATGGGTTTATGTATATTTATCAGCGTTTATATTCTACGTGAACTTTGGAATGTGCTATTGGTTATTTTGCTTTTATTGCTTGATATTTGTGCTCTGGAATAACTGCTCAGGGCATTAATGATTATTCTTTTTCTATTTGGAAATAGCGTGCACTGAAAATTAATGGGTTGGAATATGCACATGCTGCACGGTGAGGTTAAAAGTTAATGCACAGGAAGAAAGCTGATAACATATCAAGGAGCTGCAGTCATGGAAAGTAGACATGTGTCATGCAACATCCCACCTTAAACATGGGAGTTTTTTTTTTTTCCCTCCCTGCTCTGATTCTTCTCAGACTCTGGTTTATGTGTGATTCACTGCAAAGAGAAATGCATTATGAATCAGCTTACTTTTTAATCTCTCTCAGAGACCATTAAAAACCGGCTCAAATGCACTAATCTCCTATTCAGAGGAGCGACTTATTTATAGATATGGTTGCCATCTGTTGCTTCCCGTCTTCATAAACAAAGCCTCGCATTGTCATTGATGTTTGAATCAAATTTGTCGGGCCTATGCGTCTTCCTCGAGCTGCTGGCTTTTAAAGGGAGTTCGCTAAGTGATCGCAACACATCAGCTGCAATGAAAATAATCGTGGTTTAAGAGGGGGACTTTTTTTTTTTTTTTACAGAAGTCACAGGCGACCACAAGGGCAGCAGCACGGGTGTAAACAAAGCTGTGAGAAATGTTCTGTCAGATGGGTGTAAAGAATGAAGAACAGTGGGCTATTACATTGACAAAGTGTTATTTTGATCATTAGAGAATGGCTTGCCCGCCAACCCGTCCCAGCCCACTAAATATGATGTCGACTGCTACACCTAGACAGCCTGTGCAGCGCCCCGGGGCGTCATAAATGGTATATGCACCCATACTATTACATCTGCAGTCTTTTGCTTTCAGGGTCAGCGTTTCTCCCTCTCTTAACGAGAAGCTAATCAGAGCTGGAGCCAGCTATTTGATGCAAATGTTTATTGATTTAAATGGAAGCACTTGTCTTGTCAGCTTTCAGTCTTCATAAAATTTCATTTCAGGGAGAGGGAGATGGCATGGGGAGGGTGGGCGGAGGGTTGGGCTTGTCACCTGAGGAAGTAATTAGACCTTGATGTGTCCGCAAGCTGATTGCAGTGTCACTTTGTGTCACAGGAAGAACATGAGGTGGGGTTTCAGAGCCTGGGGGTGGGGGGCACTTCACTTTCCACTTCCATTTGGAAATGGACAGGCACTTTTAACACCTCAAAAGGGTGGATTCCTCCCATCACCACATTTTGGCTGCAACAGTAGTTTTCCAGGGGAGCGACAACACTGCCTCCTTGTGACCATTTTAGCGGGCATGCGAGGCAAACATGAGAGAAGACATCCTCAGCCCTATTAGAAGAGAGGTGGGATGGAAAGAAAGCCCTATAAGAGCAAGGAATTTGTGTCTGTGCTCTAAGTTGGACTTATTGCCATAAAGCTTTGCTGTAAATTAGGCAGTTTGCTTAATTTACAGCACCCCCCTCAATGCATATTGTGCTTTGGTAAAAGCACCATTACAGAGATCCACCAGCCTTGTGTTTAAATACAAAATAGCAGGTATTTGGAGAAAATCATTCTAATGCGTAACTAGAAAATGAGGGAAGAATTATAAGAGGTGCACAAATAGAGGAAATGGTTTTTATGTCATTGTGCTGCCCCTTCTACTTTATTTAGCCTCTTATTTCCTCCTTTTAAAATGTTCTACAAACTGCATGTACGCTATCTGCAGTACCAAAAAGCTTTTATGATGCTAAATTGCATTTTCTCTTATACACTTTGCAAATATCCTCTAATAACAGAGGAATAAAGCACAATTTATCCTGCAGTCACTCTTGTCTTCCTTAGTCATTTTAACAAAGCTCTTCTTTCAACATATTGTTTGCATCCTCATACAGACCCACAATGCTGCTTCAGACACAAAAGGCACCTTATTGTAGCTACTAAATGGAGCGCTTGCGTCCATTAAAGAGCCATTCAACAGAATTATATTGCCAGTGCCAATCTATCAGCTACATTGATCATGCATCGTTGGCTGTGAAGTGCAGACTCTGGTCTCCTCTCCTGGAAGTGTTGAGCAAAAGAAACCTAATGAGAAACTGTCAGCAGCGCACAGGTAAACAAATCAATGGCACCCTGCAGGGCTCCCAAGGTCAAGACACACACACACACACACACACACACACACACACACACACACACACACACACACACACACACACACACACNCCCCACCCCACCCCCCAACTCATCCAAAGAACCTGGGGTTGGAGTTACAGCCAAAGCTTCTGCAATGTAAAAGGGCGCTGTCAGGATTTGACTTGCAGCACATAAACAGGGTTTAAATGGGATTACTCCACGCTGCTCTGTCATTGCTTTACCTTTAAGAAATAGATTTGACAGTTTTGGAAAATAGGTTTCTTTGGTCTCTTGCATTAGATAAGATGATTGATACCAGTTTCATGTGTATGTTGCATATAAAGCTAGAGTGAGATGCACTCTGTCATCTCCATTTAGGGCTAACAAAATTGTGGCCAGGTTCTTTGCATGTGTGTAGAACAGGGCTCTAAAAGCCGAGCATTTGCATAGACAACAACATAAAGTGAAAATGCAGTGAAAAACAAGTCTGCAGATTGCTTTAATAACAAAAATGATGACAAGTACTATGAAAGTTCAATCAATACCTGAGGAAATGCGTGAGGAAATTCTGAAATATTTATACACCAACATATTCCATTAGGCTTTGTGCCGTGGCAGACTATCACATTGTCTTTACAAATGCTTGTTTTTTTCTCTCATAAGCTATTCTAAACACAGCTGATAACTAATGCCAAAGCAGCAAAATCTTTTCATGTTTTAACTGGCAACAAACACAACATGCAGTCAGTGGCTCAGTTTGCATCTTTTTTATTTGTATGTAATGAGTAAGAGCTTAATAGAGCAGCCTGAAGTAGCTCATGCTACAGTATGTATTGACTAAATGTGTGGTGAGAGTTCTCATAGTGCACTTACATACCGGAGAAAGGCACAAGGTCAACAGCAGTAATTATTCTGTGGGAAGCACGTTGGTCTTCAGTGGGTGATTTCATTTCCTGTCATTAGCCACAGCGATTAAGCACAAGAACAATGATGGCATGATAGCATCAGCAACCACTGCGCAGCCGCTGGCTCCTCTCAATATTCTCCAATGTTCTCTAAATGTCACTTTGAATGGGTTCAGCACCTTGTTGTGTTGTCACAACCTGAATACATTCTTAAGCCTTTTTCTGCTTCCCTTAATTATTTATGAAATGTAGTCTAACATTGCTATATCTATCCATCCATCCATCCATCCATCCATCTATCCGTGTAGAAAGCTTTAAAAGTGTGTTTATGGTCATTTTTGACCATTCTTGTGAGGGCAGACACTGATGAAGGCCTGGCTCACAGTCGCCACTCTAATTCATCAAAGGTGTTCTGTCGGGTTGAGGTCAGGACTCTGTGCAGGCCACTCAAGTTCTTCCACACCAAACTCACTCATCCATGTCTTTATGGCCCTTGCTTTGTGCACCGGTGTGCAGTCATGTTGCAACAGGAAGGGGCCATCCCCAAACTGTTCCCACAAAGTTGGGAGCATGAAATTGTCCAAAATGTCTTGGTATGCTGAAGAATTAAAAGTTCCTTTCACTGGAACTAAGGGGCCAATGCCCAACTTCTGAAAAACAACCCCACACCATAATCCCCCCTCCACCAAACTTTACATTTGGCACAATGCAGTCAGACAAGTACGGTTTTCCTGGCAACCACCAAACCCAGACTGGTCCATCAGATTACCAGATGGAGTAGTGTGATTCGTCACTCCAGAAACACGTGTCCACTGCTCTAGAGTCCAGTGGCGGCGTGCTTTACCCCACTGCATGTGACACTTTGCATTGTGCTCGGTGATGTAAGGCTTGGATGCAGCTGATCGGCCCTGGAAACCCATTCCATGAAGCTCTCTACATACTGTTCTTGGCTAATCTGAAGGCCTCATGAAGTTTGGAGGTCTGCAGTGATTGCAGTGGTTGATGTTGTTCCCAATTGTTTCCACTTTCTTATAATACCACTAACTGTGGGATATTTAGTAGCGAGGAAATTTCACAACTGGACTTGTTGCACGGGTGGCATCCTATCACGGTACCACACTGGAATTCACTGAGCTCCTGAGAGCGACCCATTCTTTCACAAATGTTTGTAGAAACAGTCTGCATGTGTAGGTGCTTGGTTTATACACCTGTGGCCATGGAAGGGATTGGGACACCTGAATTCAATGATTTGGGTGAGTGAATACTTTTGGCATAGTGCCAGTACCATTTTCATACAGATGAGATGAGATGAGATGAGATGAGATGCATGGTGACTTGGGCGATCTCCCAGATCTGGACCAGGGTATCACTGAGCTTTTGGGCAGTCTGAGGTACAACTTGATGGTGTTGGATAGACTAAAACATAATGTCCTAGAGGTGTTCTATTGGACTAAGGACAGGTAAGCTTGTGGGCCAATCAATGACATCAGTTCCTTCATCCTCCAGGAACTGCCTGCATACTCTAGCCACATGAGACAGGGCATTGTCATAGACCAGGAGGAACCCAAGACAGTCAAGGTGTCATTGCCTAGCCTGTAGAGGTCAGTGCTTTGTCTAATATTAAAATGTATTTGATGATCTGGAAAACATGCAAAAAGAAAGAAAGAAATCAGGAAGAGGGTGAATAGTTTTTCACAACACTATATTATTAATTTTCCAGAGATTCACAAGAGATTTAGCAAATTTTTTAAATATATTTTTTCTTCAAAATTCAACATTTGCCCAGAGAGAAATGGACAAAGCTTGTACTGTTTGTATGTCTCTGACAAGTATGCCCTTTACTTGCTTTTCCAAGGTGTCGTAGTTATGGCATTAAGGGAGATGAAGGATTTGGCTAACAGCAGTCTTCTTCATCCCCACAGATCAGCTGTCTAGGCCAGGCAGGTAAATCCTCCACTCAGCCTTCTCCTCCAGCTGCTTTCAGCACCATCTTTGATCCACCATTACTGCAACTAATGGCTCAAGCAACCAGGAAGAAAATTAGTTCAACATATCCTCTTTCTCTGTTGATTTTTCTATGTTCCTTTAGGACAAACCTAATATAAATATAAACATATGAAAATAAGAGAATGTAGTTACATTTTAATTTATTATTCCTGTAAACTTTCAAAACGAGATGTTGATTTCAATGGATTGTCTGTGGTTATGCTCAGTTGTTTCTACAGTATATGACCTAATAGCCTGGTCTCACTTCCAACTCTTTACTCATTATGGGTGACCTAATCCATGTCTTTTTTCAATATGCAGTGATTAATGATGTGGATTAATATAAAGTATGTTCTTTTTCTAAACTTAATCAAGTGTTTTACTGCCTAAACCTCACCAAACAAAGCTCTCAAATGATAAAATACACAGGCTACTGGTAAACAGTTTATTTTTTCAGCTTTATCTTACATAAGAGTCTATAACCTCAGAGTTAACCTTGTTTTTACTTGTACATGTACAACACATACATCATGTACATATGCGTATATAATCAACAAACAACTTTTAATATTAGAGAAAGATAAACTGAGTAAATACAAAATGCATAGGTTTAAATAGCTTGTTTTCCCTTAATAAATGAAATCATCATTTAAAAATTGCATTTTGTACTTACTCAGGTTGTGTTTGATGATCTGAAACATTAAATGTGACAAATATACAAAAAACTAAGAAATCTGGAAGGAAGCAAATACCTTTTCATAGCATTGTACATGGAAAAGACAAAGCAGTCCTAAAGACAGGAAAAAAAAATATCCCAGACAAAGGGCCCTAATATGGATTGTATTATTAACTGCTAAGGCTTTCTCAAGTGACAGGGAAATATAATGGTTCAAGAGGTCATCCTGTAACAAAGAGGAGACAGGAAGGTCACAGATTCAGTGGATGTCAATATCAATCAAACACTAAGCAGTTAACTCACTACAGTCTGTCTTGATAATAGAGTCAGTTATTGGGGCATGCCCTGCAAAGGATGATAATATGATAGTAGCTAAAAGACTCTATTTGTAAAGCTACATATTCATTTCAGGGGAAGGAAAATCATTATTTGGAATTCACTTCAGCAGTGCTTAAATACAAGGAACTAACATGTTTAAGTGTGTTGAGTTACCTCTTTGACTTCATTCATTCTTTAGCAGGTTGGAAATACAAGTAAGCAGTTCAGAGCTTGGCAGTTTTGATATCTACTACAAAGATTATTACTTCAATTAAATGGAGTGGAAGAATACCAAGGTTACCCGAAGCCTCGAACGTGACATACTGAAGCGTACTCGGGCCTGGATTGTGTTAAACTGTCCTCCACACACTACGGCTAAATATATGACTGGCTCTTAAACTGCCAAATACTTCACCATTTTTGACCCACTTAGAAAAAGGGAAGCAATATGCAGACATAACAGGGACTGGCAGGTAGATGGATAAACACAGAGCTTTGCTCACTAAATACTACAACTGATAACAAAATATAATCAAATAGAGCACAGAGTGACTGGGAAATTCAATAAACTAATAAAATAAAAAACAACAGAAAATATCCAAAAGGCAAGGAGGCAGCAGAAGGAACACAACGGCTTGGCAAAAACTGAGGGAGAACATGAAAGCTAAACACACACTTGGGAGCAGGATAATATGGCACAGGTGAACTCAATCATGACACTAATGTCACAAAGGGCCTTCTAAAGAACAAAAATCAGCAGGACTGACCTTGCACTCTATAAGAAGCACACACAACCCCAGTGGACCAACTGCCTCTGCAGGGTGGTACACACTTATTTGCAAACATTCCTAATATCAGTTTTCTCTCATCATGCATGTAACACATTAATGAAACAAAAATGAGCACACAAAACTAAGATGGTGGTAAACTTAGCATGTTGTCATTGTCAGGAATTTAGCATTTTGGTCACAGCACAGGTACACTCCAGCACAGCATCAAAGATAGTTTTAGGACTAATGTCTACATGGTTCTGATGATCTCAGATGGTAATACATGTTGGTATCTGCCCATCTCATGAGACTATAATCTATCTGCAGTCATGTCTGGTTGATTGCCATTCCACACCTGTCCTGGAATGGCAATATTTCATGCAGTTGTGTGTCAGATGCTGTTTGACTTTGATTTGATCTATTCTGTTGTTGCCTCTTTTGATGCGTTGTTTTAGTCCACATCTCCTCAGCAAGTTTTGTGTCAGTTTTAGTCACACTCTGTCAGACTGCACGATCAGAGGCTGCTTCTTCACAGCTGTGAATGCTGATGTAGTGTACCTTCATGTCATCCTTGTATACATTCTTGAACCTTAAGTATGAGCACCCCTTGGGCTTGGTACCAGCTACTAATTGACAGTAGTGTGTATTCTTGGGGATTCTGCCATTGTCCATGCATTTCACATGGCCATGCCAGCCTATATGGCATTGCATAAGCAGGTTTTGTATGATGGAAGTCCCACTTTGCTGCAGGAGCCTGGTGCTGGATATGTTGTCCTTCCATGTGATTCCAAGGATGTGGCTTAGACATCGTAGTTTAAAGGTATTCAGTCTGGCATCATGATGGACGTAATTATCCATGCTTCACTGCTGTACACCAGAGTGCTGAAAATGTAAGTTCTGTACATGCAGATCTTTGTTGCCAGGGTTTCCCACGATTGTTTGCTGAACCTTGACATGGTCCCTGAGGCCTTACCAATTCCTGTGCGGATCTACTTGCCAAGTGGGAGATTAATGATGATGGTAGCATCTAAGTACTAAGTGAAGGAATTCACAACATCTGAGGGTGTGCCATCAGTTAGGTACTTATCCACATCTTGACCGATGACCTTGGTCTTATTGATGCTTATGATAAGATCAAATTGTTTGCAGGCATCTGAAAACCTGTCAAGAGTTCCCTGACAAATGGTTTTTTCCTGATGTCATCCAAGTTTGATAGGGCTGATGTCAAGCCATTTTCTAGCTTGCAAAATGTAGAACTGGGGTCTTTGATTTGTTTCTAGTCTTTTTTGTTGTCTTTCTTTAGCAGGCAGCTTTTAGAACTTCAGTCTTCTGAGCTTTACACACCCAGTAAAGCAGGCCAGCTGTGGTGAGACAGCATCTGGATTAGCTGGCGGCTGCCCAACTTGAGGCGGGCAATAGGTGTCTACTGAGGTGCAATGGCCTCTCCCACTATCAGAAACAACCTCTGGCATTGTTTATCGTATGCCCATTGGATAAAACTTACAACTGGTGACTGTTGTTTCCCATGTTTAACTTCATTCAATTCTTCACTCAAGCTGGAGGATCCTCTCCAGGTGACAGGCCTGGGCAGAGTGTATGGAAGTTGTGGTCTGCCCAATTCTCAGAGCTACCCTTGCAGCTCCTTCTGGTATGCTTCAATTGAAAGGATTGTCCAGTACTTATTGGCAGCAGAGGAGCTACAGAAGTTGCCGGATTGGTCACTAAATTCACCTTAGGTGCTCCACTCCAGATGTTTTGTCAGTGTCACTCCCTTAGCCTTTCCTCTCCCAGTGTACCAACAAGGCAGTGTGGCTATTTAAAAAAAAAAAAAACTTTTATTTTACCAGGTAAAATGTTTGAGAACCAGTTCTCACTTGCAAACATGACCCGTACCTTTGCTATAGCTGGGGACCTGATTCACATGCCTGGGGGCCAGAACTCTTCTAAATCCTCAGTAGTTTATCTTGGAGCTGTAAGTGTCCATTTCACAGTCAGATCCACCCTTCATTTGTCTTTCAAAACACCAAGATGGTGACAATGAAAATACTCATGTCAAGGCTTTGTACAGTGTTTACATCCATCTTTTACATACAGTGCTCTAAAAAAAAGTACTTGCACCCTTTCTGATTTCTTAGTTTTTTGCATATTTGTCACACTTACATGATTCAGATAATCAAAAAAATTTGGTATTAGACAAAGATAACCCCAGCAAATCCAAAAGGCAGTTTTGAAATGATGATTTCATTTGTTAAGGGAAAAAAGCTATCCAAACTGACCTGGCCCTGTGTGAAAAAGTAATTGCCCTCTCATTGTGAATTATCTGTGACTAACCAAATTTTTGAACGTTGAGTTCAATTTCATTAGCCACACCCAGGCCTGATTACTGCTAGACCTGCGGAATCAGGAAATCCCTTAAATAGAACTTGTCTGGCAAAGTGAAGCGGGCTAAAAGATCTGAAAAAGTGACACATCAGGCCACAATCTAAAAAAACTCAAGAACAGAGCAACAAAGTTATTGACATCTATCAGTCTGGAACGAGTTACAAAGTCAATTCTAAGGCTTTGGGGATCCAGTGAACCACAGTGAGAGCTGTTATCCACAAATGGAGAAAACTTGAAACAGTGGTGAACCTTCCCAGGAGTGGCCAGCCTTCTCAAATGACTCCAAGAGTGCATCCAGGACTCATACACGAAGTCACAGAAGGACCCAGAGCAACATCCAAAGAACTGCAGGCCTCACTTGACTGCTGACCAAAAAGAGGACAAAGGCTCGTCTCACATTTGCCACAAAACATCTTGATGCATAAAACTAACACAGCATTTCATAAAAAATAATCATAGCAAGAGTCAAACATGGTGGTAGTAGTGTGATGGTCGGTGGCTGCTTTGGTGCTTCAGGACCTGGACGACACGCCATAATTGATGGAACCATAAATTTTGCTCTCTAACAGAAAATCATGAAGAAGAATATCCAGCCATCAGTTCATGCCCTGATGCTGAATCTCACTTAGATTATACAGCACAATTTATAGAGTCACCAGTGAAAATGAAATCTCCCCAAGCAGTGCTCATGGGAGGGACTAGCAACAGAGAAAGCTTCTCTTTGTCATAATACAGTGACTGAACATGCAGATGCCAACAGAATACTTTCATGTAAAAACCTGAAACAAGCGAGAGTGTCGCACATGTAAAATGAAACACACATAGTCATTTGATATCTAGAGGAAGGCATTTTTTGGGGGGGAAATTAATTTGTAGATGTCTACTACAATGTTGGGGTATTTCATAGAATTCAATTGAAATAGTCCATGAATTAAGAACTGATCAAAATCATTACATCTGTCTGGGGAATGCTACTGTTATCACTCTCACACAAAGCAATTATTTTCTGTTAACAACAAAAACGAAAGAAAAAAAAATAAGATGGACATGCCGCAGGAAAAAGGGGTAATTGGCATTGCAGTACTCTAAAGCTGAAACTGGGAAACGCCTTTGTCAGTACAGAGAATAGGGCAGCTTGTTACACTGGAAGCAGAGTGTAGAAATGGCAGGTGCAAAAGACAATGTTCTGAAGAATAAGTGAAAATAAGTGAAAATGCTCAAAACAAGCACTGGAGCCTGGGGGACAATGTCCGCTTGTTTGACAGTTTGGCACCTGTCAGTGAACATAGTGAGAAGGCACATTCCTGTAACACCTGCAAGATGATTGGAATAAAAAAAAAAATATATTAAAACATCACACCAAAAAGGTGACATACTATTACAAAACTGAGGAAGACAGGAGATGAAATAGCTCACAGCTACTCAACTCCACTTCCTTTAGTTCAACACGTATTTATGGGGGCCACTGCTTACACTGGGAATTTAACACCCTAGGATTTAGAAAATAAAAAATTTGAACAAATTCAGTTTAATTATTATTCATATGGGATTTATTCAATACATTTCTTTTACAGTACTTTACCTTGGATGATAAAATGTTCTGATTTAAACTAGAAGTGATGGGCTCAAATGCAGAGCGCTGACACTAAGGACTACATTCAGAGAGTTTATTCAAGTCAAAAACTGTGAAAATGAATTTGTTGTAGCCTGAGTGTGAGATAGCCTCTGGCAGGTGTAGCAAGAAGAGGTGGAGAGTTTCCAGAGAGGGCAGGACCCTGAGACAAGGCCGGCAGACTGTTGGCACACCTGAGAGATGTAATGCAAAAGAAGGATTGCAGGCAAGAGTGAGAAATCTAGACTGTGTAAAACAGGTTGATATAGCTTCCAGGTCTGAAAGTTGATCCCAATTCAGAAGTGCTTCAAAGGACCAATCAGGATGTACTCCCTGGCTGACAACTTGTCAATTACAAGT
The DNA here is from genome assembly GCA_030220045.1 of Australoheros facetus. Classification (NCBI taxonomy): domain Eukaryota; kingdom Metazoa; phylum Chordata; class Actinopteri; order Cichliformes; family Cichlidae; genus Australoheros; species Australoheros facetus. Next base: position 58,465 of record JASGAU010367396.1, read on the forward strand.
CATTAGCCAATGAGCATTCAGGGTCCCTCAGTTTCTCAATCAGATCCACTCGTCACTCATCACATCTGGTTTAAAAACACCAAGATCATGACTGCAAAAACCCTCTGGTTCATAACAGGACCAACCAATGAGTAACGTCATCCATCTTTTATCATTTATGATGAGGGATCACAAAGAACTATGAGCTTGAGTTGATCCCGGATATGTTACCACGTGGACTGCTGTAATGATGGTGTGTAGACACACTTCTGAAATCACTTCACAAACACAGATAAAAGTCCTTCTAGAAGCAAGCCCTGCCTCTCGGCAGCACAAGCTGAGGCCTGAGATGTACTGTAACATAATTATCAGTTCTCAGTTTAAACCTTAGGCTACAGTCCCACATGCTGACACATCTCTAATGAGGACGCACACACACAGATCTCTCTTTGTTGATGAAAACCATCCCAAAGAGCAGAGTGATTCTACAATAGAAGCAGGTACTGGTAGAAATGGAGGCTACAATGATACAAGCCTGACTGCTCATCACTGCTTTTGTTACATGCTGAAGCTCAAGCTCTGGCTGCTTGGCTGGCTCTAGAAAACACTCAACTTTATTACTGTGTACACAGATTTTTCCCTACAACCTTTGTCAGGACACTGTCTTTGCAGATTTTTGCACCCAAAAACGTTGTACTAGCAGTAGTGGATAGTTGTGCAGTTTACAGATTCTTGTCCTTTTGCGCAATAGAATTGAATGTAAATTTTTAAATCTCCACATATCAAAAGTTGTAGGACACTCTACTGTTTTTCTGCATACTAACTAAAGCTGATTGTAACTAAAGGGTGCAGGAAAAGGAGACACATGACCTGCAATGTGGTCGTTCAAGAAGTTTGTGCTCCAGTTTTGACATGCATTCATTTTTGTTTTCTTTTCTGTGCAGAGGCTTTACTGAAGTAGGAGCACAGGACGAGAAGTCAAATATACCAGACTCCAAGCGGCTAGCTGTTTGTTGATATCTGATGGCTTGTGCCAAAAAGACTTAAAAGCTTTATTCCATTATTCTGTCTCTGTCTTTCTTTCTTTCACGCAGCATGAGCAACTAAACAAACAGCATTTTTGACAATGGAATCAGAAGGCATGTCCCTCTTGGCACTTTGTCCCAAAGCGGAGCATGTTTGAGCTCGTCCAGAGGCTGTCATAAAACTTGTCTCGCTATCAGAACTGGACTGGCAGATTCTGCTCTCCCTCCATTAGAACTGTCAGCTCCATGGAATGACTCCCTTTAATCACTTCAAATATCATTTCACACAAGGAATTTCAATCCCTTCCAGTGTGACAGAGAAGACAAAGACACATCAAGTGAGCATTCACAGGCTGGCAGCTGGAAGCGTCACACACAAGGAATTGTTACTTTCCAGGGAGAATGTGCAAGGATGTTTTGGTGTTAAACAGCTAAATGGGAATAGATGAAAAGAATGTGAACTGATCACCGTTAAATCACATTGAGTCTGACTGCTCCCATCAACAAAGCACGGGTATCACTACTTTGATTCCGTCGAGTCATGCTTTCAGTATGACCAGTGATCCCTTTTTATGGAACAAATCAAAGAGTCAATTTTCTTTGTCTGATGTTTCAATGTCAAAACTATTTGCTGGGGAGTTTGTTTCAGTGAGTATAGTCTGGCCACCCACTGTAATAACTGCTTGCCCAGACTGGTGTTATCTGGAGGAGTACTTTCTGCAAATCTTTCCCTGAGATTTATATCATACCATTTCCAGTGTTTACTCACTTCCACCCAGGCACTACCACAAACTCCTAGAATTACGTGTTCTGCTTGCAATTGCTCTATCATTGACCTTTAACCCACACTGAGGGCAATGTTCACAAGGTTGAGAAACTGGCTGATGTAGTAGCTTTTCTCCAGAGGCTATCAGCTCCAACATTCTCTCTCTTAATGAAACAGCAGTAGGTGTGCAAAACTTACAATAGCCTTTTCTGAACTGGTCCAAGTGTTGAATTAAATCACTTTTGCTTTTTCAGTTTACACTGTGCTTTCCAATGCAAAACGTAAACTCTCTGACTTGTTAAGAGCCATAAACACAAATAGGCTTCTTTTTTACCGCATATATTATTACTATATTACTGCTTACAGTATATATGTAGTACCAGTCAAAAGTTTGGACACACCTTCTCATTCAGAGGTTTTTCTTTATTTAAAAATTTTCTGCATTGTAGAGTAATACTAAAGTCTTCCAAGTTATGAAGAAACACATGTGGAATTATTTAGTAGACAAAAAAAACTGTTAAACAAACCAGCATGTGTTTTATATTTTACATTCTTCAAAGTAGGCACCTCCTGTTTAGATGACAGCTTTGGACATCTTGGCATTTTCTCAGTCAGCTTTATGACGCAGTCACCTATATACTTTAATGTGCAGCACATTGTTGTTTTAAATGTGCTATATAAAGAAACTTGACTCGACCTGGAATGGTTTTCAGTTGACAGCTGTGCCTTATCAAGAGTTAATTTCTTGAATTTCTTGCCCTCTTAATGTGTTTGAGACCATCAGTTGTGTTGTAAAGCGGTAGAGTTGGTATACAGTGAATAGCCCTATTTGAGTAATCTTCTAATCCACATTTTAGCAAAAACTACTCAACTAAGTAAAGAAAAACAATAGTCCATCATTACTTTAAAGAATGAAGGTCAGTAAATCCAAAAGAATTTCAAGAACTTTGGAAGTACCCTCAAGTGCAGTCGCAAAGACCATCAAATGCCATCAAGACCACCCCAGGAAAGGAAGACCAAGAGTTACCTCTGTTGCACAGGATAAGTTAATCAGAGTTACCAGCCTCAGAAACCTCAAGCTGACAGCATCCCGGATAAGAGCCCACCTAAATGCTTCACATGCCCCTTTTCCACTGACACGGAGCTGATGCCAAGTGCTTGAACCGTTCAGCACTTTTCCCACCGTGAACTCACTCGGTGCTCGGCCGAAAAATGGGTTCCGTTCCAGCACCATAAACTAGCTGGTCTGGAAGCAAGGAACATGCGACGCAAGCAGCAGAGACTCTGCCATCTTGACATGAAGTTTCCCACTGCCATTTTGCTGCTAGGTGTGTATTATACGAGAAAAGCGGTGTGATTTTCACGGCTGTGAATTAGGTTGAGCCCTAAGGCTGAACTTGCTGCTTTGTATAGTTCATAACAGATAAAAGGAAGCAAAGTGAGTACTTGTCGTCTTGCTTGTAATTGCTGTCTGTGTATTATACCTTGTGCCGCACACAGATGCTGCAGTAGTTTTGTTTGGACCATAAAATATCTTCGCAGCACAGGAAATAAATTTTTCAAAAGGGGAGTGTGTTCTCCCACGTTTGTGCCCTTCGGCTTCTGTTTCCAAACGAGGAACCACCCATACGTAAAGGATCAGCTTGCAAAGCAGGTTTGTTCCTGAGCTGTTTGCCAGTTCCTTGGAACCCGCACCAGCACTGGCATGAGCACCGGCACCTTGTCAGTGGAAACGTGGTAATAGAGTAAAAGTAGCACACACATCTCAGCAGCAACTGTTTAGATAAGACTGCGTGAATCTGAAACTGATTGAAAGTGTGCAAAGCTGTAATCAAAGCAAAAGGTGCCTACTTTGAAGAATCTAAAATCTAAAACATATTTTGGTTTGTTTGTGTTCCTTCATAGTCTGGATGACTTCAGTATTAATTTACGATGTAGGAAAAAAGTAAAAAATAAAAACATTGTACAAGAAGGTGTCCAAACTTTTGACTGGTACATATACATCAGCATATGCATACATCAAATGATTGGTTTCAGTGATCGTCGAAGCAGGAATTGTCCTTAGTGCTGCATTCGCATTGTCTAGTAGACTTTCAGAGGGTACTTTATTCAGTCTTGGTGATCTGCCTTGGGGGTCCAGGTTTCCAGCTTAGCCATGATCGTATTCAGGTCAGCTATATTCTAACACGCCATGAATTCGTTGAGAAAACACCTGGGTTTTTTTTGCTGCTATCAGATGAGGCATACCTTCATTATCCACATTAATCACTCATTTATTACTGACTTTAACATCCAGTGTAACATTCCTGATTCCTGTGTGTAGCACTTAACCCCGTAGCTTTACTGTGAGGATGGAACTTAGCTTCCTCTCCCCAGTACTTTCAGTCCTGTATTATTGCACATAAACTCACCAGAAAGACCAGACTGACATGAACTTTTTCTATATAAATTCTGATAAAACAGCAAGAAAGCTGACCTTCCCAAAGAGGTGATGTGACTGAATAATGTTATTATTGAATCCCTGCTCACAATGTTGTATTGTTTTTGGTTTTTTTTGGTTTTTTTGTTTGTTTGTTTTTTTGTTTTTTTAATTGGTTTTATTCACAGGAAGAAAAATGTATCATTTCATCTTTCAAATGTCAGGCAGTCTAACTTAGAATAAAAGTTACTGCACTTCTCTCAATGATAAATGTCACAATATCTGACTGACAGTTAACTGTCAGTGGCATTCTGGGTTTTTCCTGTCATGAACCGGAGCTTACAATATCTATTACTTGTGTCCTATTCAACCTCTGAGGAACAAAGGCCCATGTTTCTGTGTGAAAGGACATGGCTCCAGCATCAGGCAGCACATAACTCTCTGTCTCTGCAAGGCCTGCTGGGAACTCTTGGGTGACAGCGTCATTCGAGCTGAGGTTGAGGGCTTCCTCCAGCTGGCTGCTTGGCTGCCTGCCTGCCCCCTCTTCGCCCATGCTCAATGGACATTGATCCCCCAGCAGCGACACCGTGTCCCAGGGAGGGGTAAGCAGATACACCTCGTTGCCTCCAACAATCATTCTGCCCCTGTAGGGACAGGTCGTGGTAAATTAATAGTGTGCTTGCAGCGACTAGATATTGTTAATGTATTTGCTATTGATGGAGTGAGATAACATGAGTAGCTTCACCCTTACTTAACACAAAACATAAATCCTCCAAGGCCATTCTAGAGAAGCTGCATGGGCAGTAAGTTATTTTGAGCTTTTAGGAAAGTATAGCTCAGACACATTATTTGGTTTGTGTGAGTAATACCATGAGCACTGTAAGACGAAGCTTTACTTATTGATCTTCATTTGATTTACATCATTCAACCAAAGTCAAGTATTGAATAAATGCTGTACTGTTTTAAAGGATATGGTTTCATTTAGGATTTTCGCCTTCTTGACAGTTGAGCAGCAAAGTGGCCGACACCACTTTGTGAAGAGGAGAGTGGAAGAGAAATGGCAGAAAGTGCAGAAAGCGATGAAAATAACTGACTAGACCTTATAATTCTCAACTCAAAATCATGACAGTCTTCTGCTTTTATTGAATAGAATAAAATGCATTGGAACTAAAATGAATACATGCTCATGTTTAAAAATGGGACCTTTGCTATACGACTGTTTTAGACATTGTCAACATGAGGTCTTAGAAAAGATGGTGTCATTTCCCCTGTCAGATAAACACTTGTTACCACCCCCTTACACCTTTGAGACAGAGCTTCCTTTGGGTGGAAAAATAACACAGTCATTCATTTTATGAACGGTGCACTTTACCTAAAACTCTGGGCCCTAATCCATTTGATCCTTCATAAGACCTGTCAAAGTACTACATCTACACTGTCTAAGCCCACTTTGAACTTTTGGATTTGATGGGCTTTGGTGTGCTGTAATATGACTTATAAGGCTGATCTTCTTTAAACTCACACACAGACGAAAGAAGCAAATAGACCTCAGGGCAGGCTTAGCAAGTTTGTTCTCCTGCAACATGTATACATGCCCCTCTAAAAGAATTTGGACAGTGAGGCCAATCCCTTTATTTTTGCTGAAGACTGAAAACATTCGGGTTTGGCATTAAAAAAAAATTTAAAAAAATATGAGACAAAAGATCATCATCTCAGATTTTATTTCCAGGTATTTACATCTGGATCCAATACACAGTTCAGAAGAAGGTGCATCCTGTTACATTGATTATTCAAACAGTAAATAGCACTGAATGTCTATGCTCAGTTTTAGATTTGGGTTTTGCCTGTGCAGACTGTGCATTTATAGTTAGAGGAGTAACCAGCATGAAAACCAGAGAGCTGTCAATGGGTGAAAAACAAGCAACATCCAGCAAGATAATGACCCAAAACACACTGCCAAAAACTACAAAGATGTTCATCAGAGGCAGGAAGTGGAAGGTTTTAGGCTGATCTAGTCAGGCTAATGTNCCCCCCCAAATATACAAACACTGAAAGAGGCTGCGGTGAAAACCTGGAAAAGAATCTCAAAAAAAACAAAATAATGCAAAAGTTTAGTGATGTCAGTGGGTCACAGGCTGGATGCAGTTACTGGAAGCAGTGGATATGCAACTAAAATTAAGTCTTATTCACTTTAATTTATTTTAAGTTTATCTGTTCCAATACTTTTGCTCACAAGAAAAATGGGTGGGTTCAGACACATGCTGCTAGCTTCTGAAGTGTGTATCAGATCCAGATGTAAATACCTGGAAATAAAAGCTGAGATGTTGATCTTTTGTCTCATATTGATTTTTTTTTCATGTTAAATCCAAATGTTTTCAGTCTACAACAAAAATAAAGGGATTTGCCTCACTGTTACAATACTTTTGGAGGGGAGTATATATTCAGTGCTTTCAAACGGTATTATTTTGATTAGCCACAAATTAAGAGTATAACTACAAAAAGCAACAGAATGACAGGGTTAGCAAACTGGCTAGTCCCTTTATATAACACTTTTAATAAATTGTTTTTGCAAAAATTGCATCTGTCTGTTTATTTGGTTTTTTCTGTGTCTGCCAGAAACTAATTTGGAAAATGTTTATCCACTTTACAATGGGAGTTCATTGTGTCTCAAGATGGGTGGCAATGGACTGTTCTCCTGTTGCAACATATTTTTAATCAAATATAGGCCAGGATCAGAGTCACAGCCTCCTAGTCTGAGGCCATGGTTGTCTTCCAGAAAACAGTGACTTGTTGGCTTTGCTTTGGGGGGAAAATGCTGCACCAAACAAACAAATATTGTGAGATCTAGTTTTCTGGTGAGGGGAAAATAGAATGAGGTGGATGGGCAGATCAGTGTGGCAGTGCACCAGACTGAAAGAGAGTGAGAGAGCTCCACCAGAAAGCAAGACTTTTTGAAAGGAGCCTGCTAAGTTGATTGAGGCATCTGATTAGAAAGCCTCTTGGGGATCCATCTTTGGAAGTTTTCAGAGCACATCCAATTAGCAGGAGACCCCAAAGAAAGCCTAGAACTCAATGGATGGTTTTTTTTGTTTTTTTTATGTCTCATCTGGAAAAAACTACTTAGTCTGCTACAACTGCAGTCTGACATTGTATAAGCGAAAGAAGATGGATGGATGGATGGATGGATGGATCTTCCTATTGTTAAGCCACTGTTTGTCTTTTCCCTTTATTGTTTTGATTCTAGATTTTTGTCAGCCATCAGTATCAGATTGAAATGCCCCCAAACTCCAGACTTGTAGGAGTTTTACATATAATGTACAAGACAGCCAGTTCTGATGTGCCATCTTATTTCAGAGTTTTATTGTCAAGGTAATACTGGTCTGATGGGAGTATCCAGGGTTATCATTTTGTGTTATCACCATCACTTGAAAAACATGGACATACTTAATTGCACAGATATCAATTTGCCAGATGACTTTTAGTAAAAGATTGATTAAGAAGATTTTGCTTTGATATTAATGTTGAGTTCAGACCATGCATTTGTCCAGCATTATGCGTTGTGCAACTTTGAGAAGAGCGAAGGATGAAAGTAAAGTAACTGTTTAATTATTGGGTTCACAAAGCAGATGACTTATGTATTGTGTTAATAACTTCGATAATATCTTCAATAAACAAACTCCACCATGCCACGTACAGCAAGTAGAATGGGAGGCAGAGCCTTCAGCTTTCAGGCCTCTCTTTTGTGGAACTAGCTTGGATTTGGGAGACAGACCCCTTCTTTACTTTTAAGATTAGGCTTACTACTTTCCTTTTTGATAAAGTTTATAGTCAAGTCAGGATCAGGTGACCTGAACACTTCCTTATTTATGCTGCAATAGGCCTAGACTGCTGGGGGCTTCCCATGATGCATTGTTTCTTCTTCACTCACCTCTTTTCATTGTCTATGTACACAACTATGCATTTAATCATTAGTTATTAATCTCTGGCTCCCTTCCACAGTGTGCCTTTTGTTTTGAACCCAGGGGATATAGGGGAGGATATAAAAGTGGAACTGGCGGGTGCTCATCCTTTCTCCCCTGCGCTGACCCGGAAGCATGGTTGTGACAAATTCGGTTGTGGGGCGTTACAAAGTTGTGGTAAGCAACACAGCAGCTGAAAACCAAAATTTGTGTCGCGTGAGAATAGCATGAGCATCGCTTACACTATATATATAATGATCTGAGAAGTGTGAAAATAGAGGACAGCTGGAAGATTTGGTTATCTTGTATCTTTTTTTATTGATTATATATTAAAATGTATTTGTATGATATTTTTTTTGTTTTTCAGGCTTTTTTCCCCAGTTATTAACAGGATGCTTATCACGCTGTGTGGCAAGAATATCACTCAGCTTAAGGCATGGCATTTTAGAAATCATGTAAAACTTTGACAGAAAAAAATGCTTGTAAGTATACACTGTAACCAAAGTTATATTATGCCTCCTGTAGGACAGTCTGCGCAAGTGATATTGTCACTGAATTTTTTCTTTTTACTTTTCACCGTTTTTAACTTTTCTTCCTACTATTAGCTTTAGACTGATTAAGGGCCTTGTTTTAATAGTGTGTAATTTTTAAATTTGGTTCCTTCTTATGTATTATCGTTGGGCAATGTGCAATCCCTAAGTGGAGGCTAAAACCTGTAGGGGCCAGCCTTGTATAGGTGTGATTTGCTGAGCATAGTATAGTATAATTTGATTGCAGTGCTACCAGTTATTCCCGCAGTGAGGTGCTTAGTGCATATAATAAGTGTCCCTGTGTGGTCATGTTTATTTGTTGTGGATTGGTAGGTTAAAGCATCTCTAAGCCTCCCGCTGTATGGAGTTAGCAGTTGTTCTCAGGTGATTGCTACAGTGCTAGCATGTTGCACTGCTAAAAAGTAAATTGCTGTAAGCCATTAATACTTGTGGAAATGAGGCTTTCCCTTTAATGGGCTAATGTTATTACAAACCTTTTTTAATAAAAAAGCATTATATAAGCTGAAATTGACCTCTTGTTTTTTTTAACCCTTACAGTTATGACTGATTGGACCCTAAAATGCTTTTTAAAAAAACATGTATCTTTAAGTGTTGATTTAAAAAAAAAAGTTATATATCACTTTGACACTCTGCATTTTTATAGTTTTTTTTTTGTTGTTGTTGTTTTGTTTTTGTTTTTTTTCAGTAAATGGCTTCATTAAGTAATGACCTCAGACTTGCACTGGGGCAGCCAGGTGGGAAGTGACTGGGATGAGAATTAGCACCATCAGGGCTGAGAGCACAGTTTTTGGCCAGAAAAGGATGGAGGGTGGAAGTGCCCGCTCTGAGTTGGGTGATCAGTCTCTCTGGCACCAACAAGTGCCACAACAATACACAAATACAGACACCTTCAGACATGACTGTAAGGACATATGGGCCTGAAGAATAATTATAATTTTACAAATTGGTACAGCCAAGTCTGTCTTTTGTATAACATTTGTTTCTAGAACCTTAAAGTTGTGTTGATACTGTTGATTTTATTGTTCAATAAAATGTCTTGGAGGAGGATAAAGATGTGTTGCAAACCATTGGTGAGCATTTTTTTAATTTATTTTATATAAACACAGCTATTTAGCTGACTCCATTTCTTTAGATATTCCTCCTCAAAGTGATTTCAGCTCATCATTTTGGATTTCTGTTCCAACTTTATGGTTTTTATCCATGAGGCTCTTTGTTTATTGCTGACATGGCTTGCAGTGAGTTATTTTATGCATGTTTATTTTCTTACTTAAATGATTAGTTTTGATTTGTGCATATGCTCAAATCAGACTCAGTGTAAATTGTACAAATGTTTTATTCTTTTATTTTAAATGAATAGCTTTGATTTGTTTAAAGTGGAGCCCTTACACTGAAATCCTAATCTTTATTTCTCTTATCCTGGGCCACGGCACAGCCCCTTAATTCCTCAAAATACACTCGGGGTCATTTTTTTTTTTTTTTTTAAGTTTGCCCATGTTTAATCTGAATACCCACCATCATGTCAGTAGATATTTCACAGGCTTTTTTTTCCAGACCAAAACAACAAAGCTGGCCACAGAAACTCAAAATTAAAGAATGTTCATTTCTTAATTTATGGGTCAAGCACAATCTGATTGTAGTCACAAGGTAAATACTGGAAAATAAAGCAATCCATATTCTGGCAATGAGGTGGGGTATTGTAAACATGCCAATCCAGCCTGCAAGCATCCATTTTTTAAGCCCTGATAGCCTCAATAATTTCCAGCCTTTCCTGCCAAGTAAAACTACCCAGACACACATTTCACAGGAACTTTTAAAATTAATCAGAGCATGTATTGATTCTTCTATTTGTCACACCACAAAAACTCTGACTTTTACAGTAAGTTGTGGATGGTCTATTAACCAGTTGAGAACCACAGAAGAATGGTGGGAAATCATGCTGTCCCAGATAGCAGCATACCCGCTGTGCTCTGGTACATGTACACCCGTCTGCTCATCTGAAATAAAAAGTCCATGTGTGTGTGTGTATATATATATATTATATATATATAGATGAAACAACAAAGATCAATGAATACATCAGGAAGATGGCCACAAAGGATCATGTGCTTAGTGAGTACCTCAGGCAGCAGCAGAAACCTGGGAAAGAAGAGGACGAAGAACAGGACCCATCATGGAAGGACAGGCCTCTGCACGGCATGTAC
>JASGAU010367397.1:0-12323 GCA_030220045.1 Australoheros facetus
ATATATATATATATATATATATATAAAATCAAATAAAAACATCCCTCACAGCAATTTCTTCAATAGCCACTGCTCATTTGTGATGATACTGAAGCCTGCTGTTTTTCCATTAGTTGAAAAGGCAAATTGTAACATCCAACACCTTTCAGACTGATTCTTGTGTCGTCTCAAGGTTGAGAAGCAGATCAAAAACACACGTAAAATCTAGGTTAAGACAACCCTGCAGGTTTAAAAGTGTGCCTGTGCAAAAAGTAGATCTAAGCAGAGAAAAGGCGGCTCTAGCATGCAGGTGTTTGAAGCAGCAATCAAAAGCAGGAAATGGAATACACAGAGAAATCATTTTCATACAAACTACTGTAAAGAAGGATTTCCATCAAGAGAAGTGCCGCTGCACTCAGGTCATTAATCAACACTTGCTTGAGGTGACTGGCCACTGTATTGCCTTAACAGCAGCCGGGATATAGTCTCACTGTGTAGCACCGCATGCCCTGGCAATCAGACAGCACCCTCTGTGTGCGTGTGTGTGTCTCTGTGTGAGAACGACTGGTTGCTATTTATCTGAAATGGCTCAGACACACCTGCAGACATGGTGAGGCTTGTCTCATCAGTTTTCATGTAACCATGCCCCAAAGCTACAAAAGAGCCTACTTGCTTGTTCAGGCAGTCAGAAGCCTGTCAGGAGGTATGATTTTTTTTTGTTGTTGAAATTATCAGATGAAATCTTACCATCTACATAGCAGCAGTGGATAACTAAACAACAGCAGCGGTGATCTAATCGTGTTTCGCATGAATTTTTTTTTGGTACTTCACTGTCTACTGTGTATATTTGATTTTTTGATTTCTTCCACAACCACTACTACTTCAAATGGTTTTAAAATAGAATTTTATTTCTCACCAATTGCAGAAAAAACAAAAACAAAAATAAGACAGTAAAATTTGTAGTGGTTATGACCAGATAGGCACACATTAGACACTCTTTGAGTTTATTCTTTATACACACAAGCACACATCATAACGTATATGAGTGCATGCAGCACACATATTGTGTGTCAGTGCGCTTTAACTAATAAAACACCCCTCTGATGAGAAGAGTGGACAGACTATTTAATGTCATCTGAGCCCCTCCCCCTCTTTTTTTCTTGATTTTTACGTGAATAAAAATCCTCTTTTGCTTGACTGAACTGAAAGGGGATTGAAAACAACGCCACAGGCAGTGTGTGTGTGTTTGTGCACTTTACATGACCTCGTTCTCATATATTACATATCTTGCTCATACCTCTGTCTCTCACCTGGTAGTATTTACTGCACACACAAACGCACACTTGTGCAGTTTTTTGTTCCCCTTTTTGATTCCTGTTTTGGGGCCCTGACATGGGTGGAGCAGTGTTTGTTCAAGCAGTGGTTCAGGGTTATTATGCAAAAATGTTTCAACCTTGCGCCCGACTTCTGCTGATGTTGCAAGGGTTTTGGATGAGTGCATGCAGGGAAGCCTTTCTGTGGTGATTTTGCTTTTAAGGCAGCATTCCTGTGACTTCATATCACATTTTCTGACTTAGTTTATCTGACTTTCCGTCTGTCTGCCTGTCATCATTTAGTGCGGGTAAAGTAAAGCAACCACAAGACTCCAGCGCAGCGTGCAGGAAACATAGACGGAGACAGAGGGCCCATTCTTACACAAAGTGGGCAGGGTGCAGTGACGCTCTGACCAAAACACACACACACTCACAGAGAGGAGGAGGAGGAGGAAGAAAAGGAGGAGGATGGGAAACAAGGGTAGAGAGGGAAACAGGAACAGAAAGTGAAGACTTGTCAAGATGTCTGGGTGACGGGGACCAGAACAGAGCTGAAGCCAGATGCCAAAACAGAAACAACAGAAGTTTGAGCAGCTGACTGGATTAGACGAGAACTGAAGGGAAGGGAGACCTGACCTGCTACTTCACAAGTGCCTGCGGGGTAAGATGCTGCTTTCAAAGAGATCTTAAGTGCCAGTGAATACTTTGATACTGCTGTGGCTTAAGCTGGTGATGTTTGTTGTTGTTTGATTCCCGGAGAACTCAGGTAAAATTGCTGCTTTTGTGGCAACCATCATCTAAAAAAAATGGCTTGTTTCGGGTGTGATTAGATTTCACTGGATGCTCGACAAAGCTTCCTGCCTTTAAGTGCTCCAAAGCATTTGTAATTCACTACTTTGGAAACTTTCACTCTGTCCTTTGTCCTAACTTACTGATGATGATTTGTCATTCCAGCTGACTTTCCTTCTGTCCTTACTGTCAGTATGACCTCCAATTTGTTCATTTCATTCCAGTTTGGACTGACTTGACACACGTCTGACATGTCGTGTGCTTGTACAGTACACTTGATTTTGTTCACTGTGGAACAAGCATATCAGCAGGCCTGTTGCTGCGACAGCGAAACCTCTTCTCTTTGAGATCAAACACACCTCATATTATCTGAAAAAAAACAAAAACAAACTAGAAACTTGCTGGTTGTTGACTCAGGTCAAACCAAGCACATCCAAGTGCTGTGAATTAATGCTGACTGATGAGCAATCTGCTCGGACTCTGTGCTCAGGGCAAGTCATTAAAGATTCCTGCCTCGCCTTCTGTCGCAACTTTGTCTTTTAGGTCGCGCATGTTCCTTAAAAAGCAGCAGAGGCTAACTGAGTGCAGTCATAACATTTTTTCTCAGCCCCTTCCTGGCTTTGTGTGCCCCAGAAATGGCCTTTTCCTGTATATGAATGGCTCAAGGAGAAGACAAAGTCATGAGAGAGTGAAACAGCCAGTGAGAGTCTCAGAAAGAATGCTTACAGGCTGAAGTCTCATTTCAAAGGTTTTTAGTAAAATATAACCATATTCTATTTACCATAGGACCCTTTCTGCTTTGCCATTAAATTAGAAACAAACATCAGCTCACGCGTATGCTGTTGATAGTGTGAACGCAGTAATGTCACAGTGATGCAAATGGCCTGCTGAGAAAGAAACAAAAGCAGCAATCAGATTGTTTACCTCTCTAAATGGATTAATCCACTGAGCACGTTGATGAAATTACAGTCAGATCATAACATAAGATTATATTTCTTGTGCCAGTGTTTAGACTATGGTTCGCCCTTGTATAAACACATCTCAAAGTGAGTTCTTTGTTCCTGGCCACAGGCTATAATTATCATAACACTCAGTGACTTGTCCATTCCATTTAATGACTTTCCTACTGATTCATTGTGAGTCACTTCTATCACACAGCTACATCACACCACTGTGCTTCACTCACGATCCTTGTCCCTCTCCGATAAACTTATTGCTCAGTGGCTCTGGCTCGCCGTGTTGGCAGTGTTTTCATAATGGCAGGACGATCAGAGTGCGCGCAGAGGTGCTGCAGCTCGGCCAAGCTCATCATGACAACATGTACCTGCAGCTAATAATCAGGAAAGATGTGGCAGCGACACCATCGCTCTCAAGAATGTGCACAGTTTTCCATGTCGCCCTTAGACAGGCTTTCTTCCAAATGCGGTGCACATTTTTCAAGTAATGCACATTCCTATCCACAGTGTTGGAGGTGAATATGTGGTGTCGTTATTAAACCATCGCAGCAGAACAAGATAACAAAGCGTACTTCCCTTGTTTTTCTTCTCATCAGTGAAGCACAGAGTGACGAGTTTTAATCCATTAATATGCCAACTTTTCCCATTTGTTTTTACTTAAACTTGACCTTTATTGACCTTGTTTGCTTTCACTTTTTTATGAGCACACTGAAACTGTGACGTTTGTTTTTATTACTAAATCAAGTCAAATAAAAGTATCTAATCACCACACAACAAAACAAAACAAAATAAGCACAGTTTCAGATGCAGTGGTTTAGATCAGTTCTATTTTCTGAAATGGGGTTGCTCTTTCTGATCTCTCACTTAAACATTTCCTTAGCTTTAAGTGCTTAGCTTCCTGTTGAGCAAATGAACAGGAGGGAAGTTAGCGGGCTGTCTGTGGGTAAACTAATTTCACACATGAGGCACAACGCACAGTGAAAGCCGTGCCTATTTGCTCTCCACTTGCAGGTGCATCTTCATCTCTCTTTCTCTGCATACGAAGCAACCAAATGTGAGATGAAAATCTTTTTCCTTCCTGCGACTAGAATACAAAGAGTCTCTGTAGCTGAAAGAGCGCACTTGAGTCAAATGGTGTTTGAAAAACTATACTTGGTTGACTTCATTTAAATAAAGCTGTTGCCTCAAGGCCTCAGGCTTAATCAAATAGCTTTTTACGCTCATATTAAGGAACAATATGACTTTTATTTCCATATAGGACTGACAATTGAAGAGCTGTTATAAGGTGGTTTTATTTAAGGCCAGCATAAAATTGTTAAATTCAGACATTTAGGAATACTTAGGACAGATTCCTTCCAGCTCTTGCATTGGGATCCATTAGGGCTGTATATTCATGAGCCTCCTGTAGCAGGTCTTTCTCTGGCCTACCTCTCTCCCTCTTTTCTTTTTTTTTTTCTCTGACACTGTCACGTTCTCCATCTCAGTGGGATTCTTAGGAAGATTGGTTACCTCTGTCTCGGTCTCGCCTTCCCTCAGACACAATCTGCCTCCATTTCTTCCACTCCTTCTTACTCTCTCTCTCTGCCGCTGTCTTCCTCAGTGGGACTCTTAGAAAGAGAGCTGCCCTGAATCCTGAATGACTCCTCTGCAATATTAATGAAGGGAAAGCTGAAAAAAATCAGAAGCTGACATTGACAAGATGTGTGTGTGGGGGGTGGGGTGGGTGGGTGATAGGGGGCGCTGGGGGTGGGTTTGGGGGTGGGGTGCAGGAGTAGAGGTGTTAAAGACAGAGCCAGAAAGATGGATTGGAACGAGAATGAGAGAGGTTGATGAGCTGTCTGCCTGAAACCAAATTTCTGTTCATGTTAACCTTCTTTTCTTCTGGTTTCTCAGATACACCCACATTAAGCCACTTCTCTACATCTTGACTGACTGAAAGTAAAAGGGGAGGAGGACAACAGGAAACTCAAGAAAACAATCAGTGGAATGTCGACCTGGATAAACAGACTTCCGTTTTCCTCAAGATCAGAATCCTCACAATGAAAACCTTCTAAACGAGCGACCTCTTGGCCGTGTGGATTTGTTTAAATGTGCTTTGGCCTTCTCCAAAGGAGCAGAGGGCATCTGTGACATTTGCCTTTGGTATTTCCATTTAACACAGACAGTACAGCCCTCATCAGATAGATCGGAGTCTCTGGGAAACTATTTCAGTTTTTTTAACTAAAGTCCAGTCACCCAAAGGACTCAAAGGGACATCTTCATCATTTTAGTATCCCCAGCATCCTATTATGCACATTTGCTGTCCTGTGACTCTTTCAACTATTCAAAGGATTTAACAAAACTTTTACAACAGTGTGATAGTCTCATTTAAAGGACTCACACCCCCGCATCCTAAAGCCATGGATTGGAAAACGGACAGCATCCAGGATTTTTTCAACCATCTGTGGCGCTTTGCTGCAGAAAAACACAACCAGGGGGCCTATAACACAATCTGCCTGGTGGTCCTGCTGATGCTTCCCCTGCTCGTCCTCCTCACAACAGTGCTGGTGTGCTGCCACTGCTGCTGCTGTCGTCATGCCAACAGCTGTTGTTGTTGCTGCTGCTGTGACGACGACCTGTCATCTTCAAGGTCAGAAACAAAGAAGAAAAAAAATTCAGCCAATACTGAAGACTTGTGGATCTCGGTCAAGCCGGGGCCGATGACACCGGACAGGGTCGCTCTGGCCATGGAGTAGAAATCCCTTCTTTATTCTGAAAATGCTGATAAGTCTGCAGAGTGGAGCTGATGGAGCATCCCAAAAGCATGAACTGGGAATGCTCTTGGACTCAGAGGTGGCTGGTGATATTTGAACTAAAAAAGAAGAACTTCACATTGTAGTGGGCACAGATGTGGTTGAAATATGTAAACAGTGTGTATACTGTTGTCACTTTGCATTCATAAGTTGTCGTGTGGTGGTTTTATGACAATGTTTACAGCATTTTTATGAGCATTTTTTTAGTGTCTGGTACATAAAGGAAGAAATATGAAGACAGTAGCACATATATAAAACTGCAAGTGTGTGTGTGTGTGTCTGTGTGTGTGCGTGTGTGTGTGTGTGTGTGTGTGTCTGTGTGTGTGTGTGTGTGTGTGTGTGTGTGTGTGTGTGTGAAAGAGAAGAACAGTGTTATTGAGAGCACTTTGTTCTTAGAGCTCCCATGTGAAATTCTGTGCGTGTGTATTTGGGAGAGTGAGCCAATTTAAGGTCTGCCCAGTGCTCAGAAAGCTGCATTACTCATATTCAGGCTGCAATGCAGACTGTGATTGACTCTCAATTTCTAAATCAAAAGGCACTGACATCTAAAAAGCTGTACCAACAGCCTACAGAAAGAAGCTTCCTTCCGACACTTTTTTCCCCAGCTTCATTAAGATGTTGTAGCATTGTTCACAGGAGTGGAATTTCACCTTCAGTGTGTTTTTAGAGACAGTTGCACTATCCATCCATCCATCCATCCATCCACTTCCACTTATCCTGTTCAGGGACGCGGGGCAATTGCACTATTTAGGGTCGAATAAGCATTAAAACAAAGCATAATTTAGAAACAGGCAAACTAATGACACCGGAAATGTTTAGTAGACACCCATACCTACAGAAGCATCTGTGATGATTCATGGTCATGTATTTATTGAAATTTTAGACATTTGTTCCTCTAAAATGTATGAATATGACTTAAAGAAATGGTTTAAGCTGGTCCATATGCACTTTGAACGTTTTGTTTTGAAGTCATTACACAAAAGACATGTTCGTCTTTGAGAGGAGGATTTTTTACCCCGCTGAATTTGATTTCACAAAAAGCACTGTGCAACTATTTTTTCATCAAATATGTTTAAAATCACTCAGTTTTGGCTAATTTCCTAGATTGTCAGAAGTGCATTTAATTAAAACAAATCAGTGACAAATAATTGTCTAAGCATATATCTTCTTGTATTTCATCATCCTGAGAACTTCTCCTACAATTGTAATTGTGCCTTGTAGCTCCAAAGTCCATTTTATGTGTGTACCTAAAAAGGTTTGAGTGCTTAATGGTGGTAGTATTTTAATTCTATTCTGTTGGGATACAAACATTAAAAACATAATGCTGATTTATTTGATCAAAATGAAGCCCTCATTATTCACATGTATGCAACTCAAACATAGAAGTTTGAAAATTGGGTATAAACAATATTCTTTTTTTTTTTGCTTAATTAACTTCATACATTTTCCAAAAATGCCAGAAAAAGAGAAACTGAAACAATCAAATGATTTCGGCTTCAAGTGGATTGTGCCTGAAGGCGCCTTGTTTTGAAAATTTATGACTTCTCAAGGCCCAATTAAGCAGAAGCATCTCAGCACTGTCATCATCTTTATGCATTAGCCTATTTTGGCACTAAGTTGATCTTCTTGTTCAAGTGCTGCTGGGAAAACCGGCCCCACTCATTTCATTACAGCTCAGACAGATACGTCCCCAAGTGGAATATTTGGATTTGTCTCTTCTGTTTCATGTTCACAGAGAGAAACTGCGCGTCATAATGCAGGCAGTGCATGATGACTAATAAGTACGAGACTGAGAAGTTTAACAAGTCGCCGCCATGTTTGGGGGTTTGCCGAGCACGCCATTGTGGTTTGTGTTTTTCAGAGGGAAATTTACAGTCAATTTACGGTATTTACTTGCTATTAAATGCTGACTGTGGCAGGCTTTTTACAACATAATAAAAATGTATAATGATGTCAAAGAATGGGTGAGAAAAAGTTAAAGGAATAGTTTGACATTTTGTGAGCTATTCTTATTGCATTTGCTTTCTTGGCAAGAATTACCTCATTCAGTTTCATGTCTGCATGCTAAACACGCACTGGCAGCCAGCACCTGGTTACCGTTTTTTAATATAAAGACACAAAAAGAGAAAAGAGCTTGCCTGGCTCGTCGCAAAGGTAACGAAATAATTAGTAACATAACAATCAGTCATACAGAAATGTACAGGTTTCCGGATTTGTTCTGTGGTAATCTAGTCTTGCTGAACAGCAGAGACTTTTTTTTTAGGTAGAAGGTGCTTTTTGTAACCTTTCGTCACCACTTAAGTAGTTATTTCCTGTTTTCCAACTTTTGCTAAGCTCAGCTAGTACTTTAAACTGAAAAGGGATTAAAGGTTAATCTAAAGTTATCTGCTTAGATACTGGCATACAAGTCAGACATGCAGCCAAAAACAAAAATAAGCACTGATTTTAAGGAGTGGAGTTTGGGTGAAAATGCACACTGTATGAAACTACTGTGATGCCACCCATTGGACAGCCTGTTCACTTCACCCAGAGGGTGCTAGTGTTAGTCCATGGCTAAAATAACTACTTACACTCGCATCTGGAATAAGCAATTTTTCATAAATATAGCACTGATTGTATGTTAGATCCATCATAATATCATAAAACAATGTCCTTTTGATTTCTTTACAGGGAGGCAGTCAGTGTTGCTCATCACCTGCTAGAATTCTGCTAATTTAAACAATCTGATCAGTCAAAGGTTTATGATAAAATCGAATCCCCAGTTGCCAAAAAATAACTTGACAGACGGGGAACACAGGTGTCTCAAAACAGAAAGATCTGTGTCAAAGCAGCCGTAGTCGTCCATGGTGAGTCGCATCAGGAGGCTTCTGTGAAAAATTCTCTAAATCTGCTTGTTTGATACATGAAATCCAAGAGGTGAATGTTTCCAGTGCTTAAAGTACAGGCAGGGATTTTACTGCAATAGAAACANCCCCCAAAAAATGGAACTGTTAAAAAAGAAAGTACATCCTGTTTCAGTTCTGCTGAAGGTTTTGCATATCAGGAAATCATAAAAAAAAGATTTATTGCTTAGCAGGTCTTAAAATTACATAATGACACATTACTCTGATTATTTATTTAACCAAAATCAGAATGTAGAAGCAGTGTGTGACAAAGTACATGTTATGAACTAATAGCTTGTAGATCCAGTTTTAGCAGGAATATAATAATTTTCTGTATGACTTTATCAGTTCATTGCTGTGGAGGAATTTTGACCCACTCTTCTTTACAGTGTTGCCACAGTTCGTTGAGCTTTGTTGGCATTTGTTTATGCACAGCTTTTCTATTGTCTCACCACATTGTTGATGTCTGGACTTTGGGTCATTGCAACACTTTGACTCTTTTCTTTGTTAGATATTCTGTTGTAGATTTGCAGCTGTACTTGTCCTGTTTATTGTCTTGTCACATGACTCAGTTTCAGCCAAGCTTTAGTTGTTGGATAGATGGCCTCATATCTGACTCTAGAATATGTTGGTATATAGAGAAGTTCAATGACTGCAAGGTTCTCAGGTTGTGTTGCTGTAAAACAAACCCAAGTCATTACCCCTCCACCACCATGGAGGTATAAGGTTGGTATAAGGTGCAGATATGCTGTGTGTGGTTTTTGCAAACGTGGTGCTATGTATTATAACCAAACACCTCCACGTTGGTCTTTTTTTTGTCCAAGGGACATTGCTCCAGAAGTCTTGTGGTTTGTTCAGATGCAGCTTTGCAGATTCATGTCATGTTTATTTAAAAGAGAAGAGACTTTCTCCTGGCGACCCTTCCAAACAAGCCACACTTGTTCAGTCTTTTTCTAATTGTACCGTCATGAACTTTAACATTTAGCATGTGACCTGAGCCCTGTAGAGTCTGTGGTATAGTTTCTCTTGCACAGTCTGACTTTGGGGTGAATTTCCTGGTGCGTCCACTGCTGGGAAGATTGGCAACTGCCTTGAATGTTTTCCACTTGTGAATAATCTTTCTCACTGTAGAATGATGGACTTCAAATAATCTGGGGATCATTTTATAACTCTAGAAAAGCAACAATTAATTTACTAAGATCATTGCTGACACACTTAAATGTCCCATGCCAGCAAACTACCAAAACGTCTGCTTTTATAGTGGTGCTCACACTTGTTGATGATCAATTAATCAAGTGCATTTGCTTACCGGAAGCACTAAGGGTGTACTTAGTTTCTGCATTTTTATGTTGTGATATGTAAAACCTTTGAATTGAAAGAGGGTGTGCTTTCTTTTTATCATGGCTGTATATATTGATCCTTGCTATCAAAAACACAATGGCAATGGCCAGAGAAAATGTTTAGCTCATGTAGCCTAGATTACTTGGCTACTGTTCCATGGGGTCCCATTTTGAGAGTTCCCACTATTAAAAATGAAAGTTGACCTAGTGGGAGTTCTCCTGTATTTGATAAATATTCTCACTTTAGGTTGTTGTGTTGTTGTTTTGTTTTTTTTTTAACATATTTTTATGACAGGGCAAGCAGGAGAAAGCAAGTATCACAGACGGTATATAAAAGCGCTTTTGGATCTGAGTGATTATGACAATGAGAAAGTGCCTTAAACCTGCATCTTTTTTTATCATTGCCGGGTACCACGCCTCTCGTTGCAGAACAGAAGTCTGGTTGTTAAGAAGTTTATAGGAAAATGGACTTCCCCATGATCTATGACCTCATTACACAATGTCAGGATGGGTTTATGATCTCATTTGCTAGTTTGAAGTCTTATCTAGTACAACAAGACGTACATTTTCTAAGCTTTTGGTCCCCATTAGCGGAACACATGAGCATGTAGTGCCCCATAGTTTCGAAGCCAGTTCAGCTGGTTTCAAATGACATGACATGGTATCAAGGTTTCTTTTGCAGGCTGTGGGATTTACCAGCTTGGCTTGTTTATGAAGGTACGTCTGTATTTAACAGAGTGCTGATACAATCTAGCCAAAAATGATCTTAAAAGAAAAATGAACTCACTTCCCTTTTCACTGAAAGAGCCACCTGAGCTTTGAGTGTCTTTTAGCATTGCTCAACACACACACACACACACAATGTGATTATTCAGTCATGAATTCCAATCATATTTCAAATTCATTCCAGTTCATTTGCCTTCTGGCTGAATTTGTTTGCCAACCATGAGTAACTTTTTTGGGTTTTTTCACATCTCTGTACATTATGCTCAAGTATCTGATAACACTTCGTTTCCTCTCATGTCTACACCAACCACACCTTTTTCTTCAACACTTGTTAGACAGTGCTTGTGACTTGACTTCCCTTGATTTGAACAAATTATATTTTATTTTCAAAGCACTATTTAAATTCGCTGCAGGAATTGAGGATGGAAAATAACATATAGCTTGGATTGTTTTCAGTTTTCTGTGATCAAAGGAAATTGAGGTTAGAGCATTTGACATCTGTTTGAATGCCAAATCCGCCCTTCAAGATAGTTTCCTACAAGATTGCACTGTTTTTTTAATCCCATCTAATTATGCATGACATTGTTTACCTAAGACATGTTTGCATTGTTCCACAGTTTAAAAAAAAAAAAGTGCTGATGTGATTACTTTTGTTTTAATTATGTGCATGGCTGGGTTTTGTTGGTTGCTCTGCATGCATAATTTAATCATGATATATAGAGATACAATGATAAAGCATATGAAGCACAGTATGGGAGATGACAGGGAGAAAAATAAAGTATTTTCCTAGCTTTGTGGAATCTCATTTTTCTATTTCTAATTTAAATTGAAGTTAACGGAGCCTTTAGGTTTCGACATAAAGTCATTATGTTTTCGTTTGTACAGGCGTCTTCATTCAGTGTGGCTGCCAGGACAGTACGCTTACAAAAAATTCAATGTGCATACAAGCAATCTGTTTACTTGGAGTACATATGCATGCCAATGAGAACAGAGTTCTTGATCACTTTTGCGGCGTGTCAACACACCATGCTTGCAGAGACCACAGGAAGTATGATGGACTGTGAAATGTGAGGATAAAATAAACATAGAATATGATGCCTGCTGTGGTGCATAAACATAGAAAATGATGCCTGCAGAGAATGATTCCATACCACAACAACCATCCACCTTTACTGCAAGAAACTGCAGCAAAATCACAACTAAAGGGCTGGACCATTGTTTAGTTAGGTACAATCTGTAATCAAACAAAAATGAAAGCTGCTGAAGCAAAGCGATTAATAAGCACTTCTGCCTGCAGTGATCTTCATGAACATATAATTTTCATCATCAATTTGAAAGCCGTAGCTAAGAAACCTTTGATGCATGTAATCCGGTTGGCTCGAGGAGCAATTCATGTTTGACAAAAGACATGCACTTTGTACAAATTTGTTACATCTCACGGATCCTGAGTTTTGGTGTTGTCAGAGTATTAACATAACTCGAATCTCAACATGTAAACATGTCCTTTAAAGCCTGAGGTGTCTTTGACAACTTGCTACTTTTTCAC
>JASGAU010367399.1:0-19323 GCA_030220045.1 Australoheros facetus
AAAATGTAAATGCTTTTTCTTCAGTTCCCTTGAATTAGTCATTATACACACTTACACAAAATTAAACATTTATTAAAAGTTATGGAATATTATTAATAATTTTAACAATAACGTTTCACCCTCTTCCCACACACCTGATCATGAACACCACCTTACTGAGATAATACGAGCGTTTTACAGCAGGATGCTCTGAAATGTACAGGACAGTGTTCAGGACTAAGATTAGGAAAGGCTAATCCACTGCGGTGTGGAGATTTTCTCTAAACACAAACGCTAAACTGGGAAAAACACTTTACCCTGCATGACATTAAAATGCTTACCTTTGCATGAAGCTCTGGTTGACTGGTTTGCTGATGTTGTTTAAGATTTGTCGTGTTTTTACCTGAGATAGTCGCCCCACATGGTTTACACATCGTTTTGTTTGTCACAACGTGAAAGGACAAATGTGTCCATACATCGGCGCTTCTCTTTCTCCCTGCTGACATTGTTTACATAACTTAGTTCAATCGGAAGTAAAGACAAATCACAGGCTAGTTTGTCCTTCCTGGGTTTAGAGCAAATTTGTGCAACTGTGCGTTTGATTGGATATTTTCCTAACTTGTCCCGCCCTGTCACAAAATTAAATAAGTTCTGATTGGATTTCGTCCCCGCCAAGCATTTTTGTCTCGTTTTCATTCGTTGATGAAAGTGTCGATTAATTTCATTTTAGGTAATTTTTATTTAGTTATCGTCTTGTTATCGTCATGAAAAAAAGATTTGTCGAGGAAAACTATGATGAAAATATTCATCAGCGAAATTAACACTGTCTGCCACTTTGCACTGTTCAGCTGTACTTAGTGGTGCATTGCACCCATACATTCTATGAGTGCTTACTAATCAAGCTAGCTAGCATTAGCTGATAAGATAGCACTTGACCCTTAAGTCTAAATATGGTAAATCCTGGCTCCAGAAACCCATAATGGCAACGGCCTTAAAGTTTGAAAATGCACAGTTCACAAACCAATGATCAAGCGTTGGCTACTTTCATCATTTATATACAGTCTGTGGTGAAATTTCATTGAACTCTGTAATGCTTCACATATTTTTCACCTATTTTGTAGAACATACAGCTAAAACATCAGTTCAAACAAAATTATGTAAATGTTTCTTGACAACAGTTAGTGTTACTTATTGGTTAATGCTGGTTGATGACATATTTCAGTCTAAATTCAGTGGTTTTATTTAGCAGCAATTTAGAATTCCTTAAACTGAGTTACTGTACTGCAAGCTTATTTTAAGATGTCTGGTATCTTATCATTCTGACAGGTTTGTTGTTATTCTGATAACAAATCGGATCATTTGAAAATAGCTTACATCACTGGCAGACAAAACTTTTCTAAGAAAAAGAATGCCCATATCTAAAACGTCAATCAATTTTTATAGGTCATTTTTGCAAGTGGCATAGGTGGCATTAGATAAGTTGGCTGTATGTGAAAAAGAAAGTGTGCCATAAATTATCAGGAGTGTCATCTCGTGGCTTACACAGAGAAAACTTTGTAAAGTTCACAGCAGTACAATGGGAGAATGGCTTTTTAATCCTGGCTGTGTTTCAATCACTTTTCATTACAAAGGCTCAGAAGCAGAAGCATGCTGACAAGCTATAGGGTTTAACATAAAATCTCCTGCTGTGTTGGTAGAATCAAAGTAACAAGCAAACACACCTCCCTGGGGAGAGCACTTCTCCAGCAATTATCCTCCAACAGCTTCTGTCAACTCACATATTGTACAAATTTAGAATAATGGATTCATGCTCTGTCACTGTTAATTTGTGCAGAGCCGCTGTACAGTGAATCAAATCAATTATTAGCGTTTAATGTCAGATGTAATTTATAGGCTTGACTGTATGCACTAATGATGAATGCAGCAAAAGCACAGTTTGCACAGCTTTATTGGATGCAGGGATGGTCACGTGATATTTCTCCAGCTCTAGTTTAGTCTAATTTTCCTGCGCGCATCTTGTTAATGATTCTTTCATTTTCCATCTTCCGAGAGACCCCATATGAGGAAGCTGTGATCAAGACTATGAATGCAGCTGAAAAGCAATTCATCATGGTTTTACAGAGTATTTTAGCTATTGATCCAACACATTAGAAGTAGCACAGTGTGATTTCCCTGCTGCAGAGTCGAGGGAGTTATTAAAATAAGCTTAATACATGTTTGATAGAAAAAATAAAATAAAATTTGCCATTTCTTTCTCCGTGGGGCCTTATCAGTATCAGTGAATCAGTGTCAAGACACTTTAACTCTTAGTTTTGATTATTCAGAATTCTGGCTTTGGTATGTTTTAGCTGGAAAAAACACAATCAGAATGTGAGTTTAAGAATATTTATATGCTAATGTCATATATGCTAATACTTTCACAGCCACTTTATAGAAAAGACCTTACCAACACAAAGGGGATATCAGAAATACCCAAATAACATGAGAGCCACAGCCTGAGCCTATAGCAGCCCAGCTGTCTTAACTATAATCTTTAAAGGAGAGTGGCTCTGCCTCCCATTCTACCTTTGGAAACTCTAGGAACCACAAGTAAGCCTGCAGACAGAGTGGAAGAGTCTATTGGAATAATATGGCACTATGAGATCTTTAGGATATGATGGAATCAGATCATTCAGGATTTTGTGCGTAAAGACCAGGATTCTTGTCAGGGAGCTGAAGAATAGTGGCCTCTTCTTCGTCTGTTAGTGCTCTTGTTGCAGCATTTTGTATCAAAGCTTTCCAGGGTAACTTGTTTATACAAGTGAACCCAGAAGCAACCGATTCCTGAGCTAGCTTTCCGGGATTGTAAGGAGACGGGATTTGCTTGACGTGCGAGTTAATTATGTAAAGAAATGTTTTGGATCCTATTTTGACTTTGGCTTTGTTGTTACACACAAAGTCATATACATGTAATAGAAAGTAACAATTATAAGAAGATTGACATAATTTAAGAATTGCAGAAAGAAAGCAGAAGTGAGCATGTATGAAGTATGAAGGGAAGAATGAAAAACTATTTAGATGGAGAGAAGCTGGATTCAGATCTGTAATCTGCTGAACTCATGCAGCTTTTTGTTGTTGCTGTTTTTGTTAATTTAAAAAGATCTGGTATCATGGCTACCACTTATGAATGGAACACAACTGAAATTTCATGCCTCATATCAAAATATGAAATGCCAAATAATTCAGCCTACACCTCAAGAAACAGAAAAGAGAGAAGGCACCCCCCCAAAAAACAGCTGTGAGTCTGTGTACAGTATATGAAAATGATGTCAGTGGGACAAGTCTAGCAGTGATAAAAGCCATTCTGTACATAAGCTAAAGCGGCAAAAATAAACCCCCCAAAACAGAGAAATTCATAACATGAAGATGGAAATAAAAGATGAGAGAAGAACAAGAAGGAAGAAAGAATACAGTAAATAGGTACTGATCTTAAAGTGTGAAAGGTTAACAGAGGACAAGTTGACACATTTCTTTTTGTGCCTTTCTCACACACACACACACACACACACACACACAAACTTTCACATGCTCCGACACTGTACTGCACAGCAGCTGCATTCTTTCAGCCTCTCCTCTGTTGCTGCTTCTCTTCTCTCGGTTCAATTTTTTTTTCCTCTACCTCAGCCTCTCTCTAACATTTCCTAGTGATTATAAATAACTTATAGAAGACATTTCAGAGAGAACAGCTTTGCCGCAGGAGCTGTCCCAGCAAATGGAATATAATAACCCACCTCACCCATTCTCCTCCTCTTCCTCTTCCTCCTCCCCCCACCTCCACCTTCCCTGCATGCTGCAGGTCCAATCGGTGCAGCAAGAAATATCAGTAATTAGGCGGTGAGCACAGTCTTCCTGCAATTATAGCCTGATATCTGAGACATTTGTTATGCTTGTTAGTGGGGACTGCTAGCTTCATTAGGAGAGGAGCGAATGATAGTAACAGCAATAAAAATGATTTATAGCCACAATGCTGCTGACCTTTGTCGCACATCATCCTCCCATCCTATTTTTCTTATGATTCCAGTTTCTGTCATCAAATGAATTAAAAATATAATATATTGTAATAGAAACAGTCTTCAACAATAATGGAATGGCTGAGATACAGTGAGTGAAATGAGGAAATACCGTGCTTCACTCGAGTGAGGATGATGCAGAAGAATCTGTCGCTGGTGGCTACAACATAGCAGAGCAACACTGTCCAGTGACTCAAAGTGTCAACTTTTTACAGTCAAATTTGGGCTGTTTTTTTCCTTTCTTTTAAGATCTTTGCAAAAAGGAAAAAGGGCCTTTTCTAACAATACAATACAGTCTTGAATCACTTGTTATTTCTTTACAGTATATTTTGCTCTCAAGGAGCCAGACTCTCTTGTAACAGGCAACTTGGGAAAGAAGCATTTTTAAATAACATCTTTGGGAACTTTGTTACTAGTGGCCTGTCACTAAAAACAAAACAAAAAAACCCCCATAACTTCTAATTTCTTTAGTTGAGTCTACAAAAGATAGAAAAACATAACACAGTTTGAAGGGTTTTGGACCAACAAGGGGATTCCCAAAGAGCTATTAGCCAAAAACCTCAGCATAGTGTAGAGCGCTTCTTAAAAAATTTGAGAAAACTCGACAAGTGGAAGGCAAAAGAGGAAGTGAAAAATCCATTAAAGTGAATGATGCATCTGGCCCGTCAGCTGCCCCATCTACTGTTCACTGAAGCCTCATCAGAAATGGTCTCAATGGAAGGGTGGCTGTCAAGAAGAAAAGGCTGAGGTCTGCCGAATTACACCACAGCTGGACTGAAAATGGCAATGGCACGAATCCAAATTTGAAATGGAGTAAAATAAAACAGTGAGTATCCACAGCGGTCTGTAAAACACCGTGGAGGCTCTGTCACGATTTGGGGTCAGTGGTGTTGGGGATCTTGTGAAAAATCGATGGAATTATGGAGATAGAACAACACCATCAGATTGTGATCCACCAGCATGACAATGATCCCAATCACAGTGCCAATACAATAAAAACACACAGAAAAACATGAATTGGCCTCCCCAGAGCCGGGATCAAAGCATTATTGAAGCAGTGTGGAATAATCTTGACAGAATGGAACAAAAGACAACGAACATCTAAAGAAGAGCTTTGAATGTCCTTCAAGAAGCCTGGAAAACTATTCCTGAAGACTAAAGAAATAAAACTTTCCTTAGAGAGTTCAGCCTGTGTTGATTTTCCATTTTTATATTAAAATATAAAAAAATGAGGTGTGACCCAGATTAAATGTTTGTTTATACCCTTATTAGCATGTTTTTAGATAAAAGGTCACGTTGGTTCTTACAGAGTACAATAAATAGAAGAAAAATGTATCAAATCAAACTAAAATGTATATGGAGTTATTCAGCATAAAAAGGTTCTATCATTTTCCATCCAAAATGCACACTGTAGAGTACACATAAGAGTGCCATCAGTGTGTTTATTTCAGTCTAGGCTGCAACATGTGGTTCTCTATTGGTAGATTTGTTGTGAGAGCTGCATGTGGAATATGCAGAAATTCACTTTAACGATCGAAATCTCAGCATTCGAATGTCCGCAAATGTTTTCATGGAGTCAAAGTTTGCTGTGAAATTTCTTCAGCCATTAAACTCGAATGTATTTTTACTCCCGTGTTGACAAATCATATGAATGCTTTCTAATAGGCTGAGGAGCTCTGCACAGCTTAAGTGGAGCTGCCACATAATGACAGTCACTGTCAGTCCTGCTGAGGGTCTGAGGAAAGGCAGCTGGGAAAAAAGAAAAAGTATTTCAGCGAAGAAAACTTACTTTGAAAGAGTCAACAGTGAATGGTGAAAACACCGTGATTTTTTTCAGAAGCCACAATTTCAAGCGCTGATTAAGTCTTTGAAAGTTCTCCATACAAATGCAAATACAGAGAGCACAGATAAGCTGCGGTTGAAATGAAAGTTGTGCAAAAATTGAGGTGATGACATTTTTGTTTTGTTTGGTGTTCTTTCAAGAAGCAGGCAAATATTCAATATACACCCTGCTTTGATTTTTCTTCTTTTATTTTTTTTAAGGTGTTATTGCTTCTAAAAATAGTCTAAGCTTAAAAAAGGCTCAGAAATCAATGTAGAGAAAAGAACACTGCATGCATTTTTTTTTCTCTAGTGTGCTAATCAACTGCAAACCCTGCAGCGAGAATGCAATTAGAACTGTAAAACTGTATGGCCATTACTGTATATTCAAAATAAAGTCATCAGTTATCAGTTTGGAATAACTTTTATCAGGAATATGAAGGAAAAGAAAGAAAGAAAACTGCCAGCTGATGCTGCACAGCCAGGAGGATGCTGAGACATCTACTTATTTAAAATAATATGGAAGGTAATAATTTGTAAAAGTGAAATATATATATAATATATATCTTGCAACGAATGCCTGCACAGGCAACAGAGGATGTATTTAACACGTTTGCAAACGCAGACTCCTTCATGTGCGTCTGCGGTGTGGGCTACAGAATGACTTTCACTAATTCTCTTGTAGAGCTCTTCATCTATTTATATAAATCAATAAATGCCTGATAAAGACACAACTTACACAGTTGGTCTCTTCGAGTCTCTGAGGGGGATTTTTAACATGTATGTGTCTCCGGAGCCGGACCACATCGCTGCTTATTTTTAGGAGAGCAGATTTTCTTTTTTTTAAACTCTCACTGGGAACCACCTGTCGATTCATGTGTTCCAGCACTTTGTCAAACAGTATGTACTGTGACTGCAACAAGAAGGAAAGACAGTTTCCAAGACTCTCTTCAATATTTCGCAAGAAAGTATTGCAGCAGGCAGCACAGCGACCCCTCACAGCAAGAAGGTCCTGGGTTCGAATCCACCATGTGTGTCTGTGTGTGTCCTCTCCGAGTACTCTGGCTTCCTCCTACAGTCCAAAGACATGCATGTAGTAGGGTTAGGTTAATTGGTGAATTACCCATACTGTAGCTGAAAATGGTTGTCTGCCTCTCTGTGTTAGCCCTGCATCAGACTGGCAACCTGTCCTGACTTGGATAAGTGGAAGAAAATGGACAGATGGAAGTAATGCAGCAGTCCTCCACATACAAATGCACAATCAACACAAATGAACAGCACTGACACTGAGCCTGTCTCTTTGCTTGTCCTTCCTTATATAACTCATTTGCCTGTGATTATGCATCGGTCGATAACATTCAGAGGTTTTCGTCTCTGGCAGTTTTGCAGGTTTCCTGTTGCCAGGTTAGATCAATGCACACTGATAATCACGGGCACACCTGCCTGTAAAACATTCGGGGGTTATTTGCTAAATTTTGGTGACTCTGTGTGTTTCTTACTGCTGTAAGAAAATGCAGAGCGGTTATAGATTCTTCGTCAGGTTCCACATCTTCTGAAATAATAATAATAATATGATAATAATGAAAGTACAGGGGAAGACTTAGCCTGGTTTAAGAATGGCGCCCTCCAAATAAGATGAACTATGGCGGTTTCCAGACATACAGCATAATTTTAACTCAAGGACTCTACTGATTATGTTTACATGATTTCTAGTGAGAAATCCTTAAGGCCATCAGCCCAGTCTATTAGATGCAAAAATGCTGCTTTGAGTTCTTTATTCAACTTATGCAGTACATCCACACATGTTTAAGCAACACCAATGTCAGCAAATCACTGAACATCCTCACCAACCAACACGTGGGAAGGGTGTTTGCGAGCATGTGCCAAAAAAAATCTGACATCAGTGTGATGGGGAGATTCATGCAGATATTTCTGAATCCAGGTCCTTGTTGCTGTGAAGCAACACTACAATCGACTGAGCTGCCATGTGCCTATAACTGTGTTTCTGTCTGTGCTTTTTATACACATGAGACGGGCGGTGTCATACCCTTTAGCTCTCAGAATCTGAATCACAATCTGATGAGCAATTTGGTTGATGGCGCCAGGCTACTAACAGTCAAAGCCCACCTGCACAGTCAGATTTCATTTCGAAATGTTGCATACTTTCTCCCTGAAGGTTACACAGAAATGGTGAAAATGAAAACATCTCTAATACAATTACACATTTGGGCTGCTTTAATTCCTTAAGAGATTGTTGACAGAATCCAAAAACTGGAAGTTAAGTCAAAGTTAACTTTAGATTTCAGCTTGTAACATCACGTTGTCTCCCGCTTTCGCTGATGAAAGAATCACAAACAAGATTCTGGAAGATATCCATCTGATTTGGCTCATTCACAATGCAAAAACTGGAGCCAGGATTTTATTTTATTTATTTATTTTTTTTTAGAAATACAGAGATCCTAAGTTTCCACACCACGCACCCCCAGAAGCATCACAAAATGTTTGAAACCTTTCAATAAATGGTCTCTTTTCCTCAGTATACTTACAAATATGGATATTTCAAAGCCCTCTTCCCACTCCCAGGAATACAAATGTGTTTGTTCATTGTTTATTTGGACTTAAAGTGCTTTAAATCAAACATAATAAGTCTAAACATACCTGACAGCTATGAAAAATGAACTCCGGGTTGTTAAATTCATGGACTTCCAGTTTGTTTTCCCATGAAAGATATTTTTTTTTCTTTCTAGTGCTATTTCACCTCCATAAATTGAACTGGAATGGTTTAAAAGCTGCTTTCACTGCACTGTATAAAACACACAATGCCTCTTTCAGTTATATCAGGAACAGTAACAGCCCACATTATGAGCACTTGTTTTGTCGCCTTCCACTAAATTTCAGAGCTTTAACACAACACGACTTCTAGTTTTGCCTTGCGTAGTCAAAGACATATTTTTAGCATGTGAGCAACATTTTTCCCATAGAGCGAATGGATGCGCTTCAAAGATTAAATTACAGCATGCATGATGCTGCTGATGCCATAGTTAAAGTACGTTCTTGGTAGAAAGTAATTTGAGAAATACTGTGGGATGTTAATATTTATCAGACAGAAGATGGAATTAAAAATACCAAAATATCACAAAAAGTCACACTTCAGTCCAACTGTGGACCCGTTTCTCATCATTTTGCAGCTCCTGTTTCTGTCCAGCTTACATGTAAATACATTCAGCCTCCGTGTTTGCAGCTACGTCATTAGCAGCTATCGCAAAGAGCGTTTTTAACATTAGGGTGTCAAATCATCGCTTTTCATCACATCTTTTCAACCAAGATGCACACACATCGACGCTGTCAGTTAATATCTGGATGTGAAACTCCCCCGAAAACCTCTCATTTTCTGTATAATGAAATGTAAATGTCATTCAAGAATATTTACCCTGCAATGATTACATTTGACTATTTCTACTCAAGAAAATGAGAGCTTATTACCAGTTGTTTGATGATTTAAGTTACTAAACTGCGAGAGGATTACATATAGTTTAGTTTGTTTTTTTTATTTACCGCAGTAACTTCTTTCTTTCTAGCTTGCAATAATTTCCAAACATGGGCAGATTTATTTGTTTTAAGAAAACAAAATTTAGTTCTGTCCTAAAGAAAATGACTTGACGAATGGGCATTTTATTAGTGTTGAAGTTGTAATTTACAAAGAGGTTCATGTTCCCCCCCTTGTTTCCTCCCATGCAGGTGCCCTAACAAGGTGTTTGGAGAGGGAGTCATTAGTGTAGAATTAACGATGTGATACTTCAACAGCTTTCCGCTCGCAGACACTCTAAGTTGTTGTCCCACTGCCAAGCCAGAGGTAGTGTAGAAGGAACTGATACTATTAGTTCAGGAAGGACCACTATAGAAGGAGCTGCAGTAATTGATATTTGTTGGCATCACTCTATTCTGGGACCAAATCAGAGCAGGCATCAGTGACAACAGATACAGTATGACACTGATTAGGCCCTAGCGACACAGACCTAGAGACAGGTTGGCAACCATATGGCAACCAGTGCCAATTGGCAGGTGGTTGCTGGACATTGCAGTCAGATGATGGAAAACTGACTGCCAAAGCCCCAGTCATGCACGCCTAGAGACCAGTCAGTGACCCTCTGGCAACCACATGTTGCTAGGGGAAAATCTGCCTTCTGTGTCAGGTTTGTGAGTGGTTGCTGGCAGTTGCTGGCTGAAATTGGTTGCAAAGAGGTATACAAAGCTCCACCAACACCCTCCTTGCGAATGCTTTAGTTGCCAGCAGGTTGCCATGGTCAACCTGCAGGTTGCACAGAAAATGCTGGCTAGTAGAGAAACCAGAAATGTAGACCGACCTTTCACCTTTAAAGTAAAAGTTGCACCATTTGAAATGTGTTGGTTGTAGCGGTAAAACACAACATTTACGTTCCCTCACCAAGTTGGTGAGGAAATCAAGAAGGACAAGAAGACAGAAATGGACAGCCAAAAAAACCCACAAACAAAACAAACAAACAAACCAACAAACAAACAAAAAGAATCAAGCAAATCTTTCTTCTCTGTTTTCAACAATAAAATAGCATCTGAAATATAACCCTAGCAGTGTTATATACCACAGTGCAACAGCCCATTCAAGTAAAGAACCATGGCTGATCCATTATATTCACAGTATTTCATTTTTAAATTTTACATTCAGCTCCTGCTTCTATCCTATTACATGGTCTATTTGGCCTGCTTAATGATGATATTACAGTGGTGTAGAGACAGGACAATAATCAGTCTAAATGGTCATTTGGTCAACAGCTCTATTTCGCTGTTCTCTCAAATTACCAGTGCAGTACTTTAGTGTGTGCAATGCCAAGTAATTAACTGAGTTCAGTGACTCAGTTGCTGTTACTACTCCATTTAAACAACACAATTGATTTACCACCATCAGATAATTTGAATTATGCAAAACTCAGTTTTCAGCTCTTTTCTTTAACTCGTAGCTTGTAGATTAATGTCTTTAAACAGCCCCGTGAGCCTGATGAGCCTGAAAACCTTCTTCAGCTGCAAGAGGCACATTTAAAAAAAAAAAAAAAAAATCAGTCTCAGTTTTAGAAGTACTTCCACACAGGTGACGACAACAGCAGAAGCAGAGGAGTAATGATCGCGAAGGAAAATACACACAATCTGCTGAACATGTTTTTGGATGATAAACAAACTTATTAGACCAACAGGTTTGTGCCACATGTGGGTAAAACCTGTTAATTACCAAAATCATTTGTATATTTCTGCGATGGTTAATTCACCAGCATGCTTCAATCAAAATGATATTTTTACTGCTAAAATATAATTATTGTTGTTATTCGTGAATTTTCAAATTAACAGTTTAAAAAAACAGAAAGTAGTAGTTAGGAAAATTATTATTTTTTAATTAAGATGACAAATTACAGTGATTTACTTGAATAGAAGAATAAGTTTTAGTTGTTGAATGTTACACTTGATTCATTTCTGACTTCTCAGAGGACTCCAGTGTGCCAGCTGAAATTTGGGCATTAAAAACATGAATTCAGTTTCATATTTGACTAATAAATAATATCTCATTTTACAAATTTTATTGTGTTTAAAGCTAAAATATTCTTGTTTTTATGACACTGTTGTTCTCATTAACTGCACATTTCTAACTGTAGCCAAAAATGCTGACTGCAATGTACACATGTAGTAATTAGCTAAGTGGTAATGAACTGTATAAAAAAAAAAATTAAAAAGTGTGGTATTTGCTCCTGTGGTATCTAACCTGGTGTTTAATGTTCCACAAAACTCATGTCTGAGCTGACATGGTTGGGCCTGTCCACTGGAAGTGAAGTGGCCTTTTATTCAGTGAGATCTATTAGCAGAATGGGAACATAGCATTCATCATTAAATCATCATTACTATAATCACCTGTAACTATGAATCAATCTGTAACCTCACTACTAAATGTCACTAAATCCTAAAGACGGGCCTATTAATGAAATATATGACTAAAATGCCCTGCAGAGGACACACAGAGCCAGGAGGCAACAACTGGTCAGGCTCATAAAGGGAAATTGATGGTAATTAAGGCTGTTAATTAGTGTAAATCCAAATCAGCCCATATGCTTCAGAGAACAGATATCTGACCCAGATAATATGATCACTTGCAGACATTTTTTAGAAGGCAAAGCCTACAACAAGCTTCTTTGCCTGCCACCTATGGACAGAAGTGATGGCTCCGCTCGTCCAGGCTTATTCAAAAGTTACAGATTTAAACTGTCATTGATTCAAATAAAAACTCTGTTATTCCATGACATGAAAATGTTAAATAGTGGTAAGGGCCAGCGGGGAGTCAACAGCTTGTTCATAAATCCCAGGGTTGGTGTCTTGATGGCAGGCGAGCACCATGCAAGGAAGTGCTGCCACCATCTGTGTGTAAGCCGATGGGTGAATGAGAACACACGGTAGAGTTTTTAGAGAACTGCTAAAGAGTGTTACACAGGGTCTTTTACCATGAGAGACCAGAATCAGACTAAACTACTAGTTGTGGCTTTCATGCCGCTCAAAGTAAAACAAATACAGCTTCTGGCACTTTTTTATTTGCAAAGTTTTGACCTGATACAGTAATCCTGGCACAAGTCAGTTGGTGCACTGTCATCATGTTTCAAAAACTAATGCTAAACACTCACAATAATTAATGTGAGCAAACAAATCTGAGGACAAAGCCAACACAAGATTAATATGCTGGAGGCCCACTCAGGTTGTTGCAGTGTGCACAGCATTTCCATTCTACAATGTTAGCTGGAAATAGGAAACCTTTTCAAAGACGAAGACTCGGGACATATAATCAAGCAAAAGACACATAGTTTACACAGTTCCATAAAAATGTGTGCAAGTTTTAAGTTTTATCATTGAGATTACATTTTTTGACACACTATATCATTTTTTCTTTTAAAATTCTTTACTTTCTCCCAGAGAAATCCACTGGAATTGATGGCACAGCCATTCATAGCAACAAGGTATTGTTTGTCTTTACAACATATTTGTGTGGAACAACTATAAAAGAACACAACCAATTGATGCCCATTGCCATGGTCTTTAGCCTCAATTATCAACTAGTGGAGCTCAAAAGCCATCAGCTGGGGTTGTAAAGGACAGGATGCCGAGCGTGAATTTGATGAGAACGCTGGGATCTGGCTGTGGTTTACTAAGCGTACACCTAATTTGTACTTGAGTAGCTGCATCCATCACGCCACTTGTAGACACAGCTGGATGGTGGAAGTCCACGCTGAGTTTCAGTGGCACAAATCATTGCCTCTTGAGAAAACTGGAGGGAAAAAAAAAAATCCTGGTGACTCAGTTCAGCTGGTCCTTGAAAGTTTCTGGTACCTGATTCCACATGACTGGTGATATCCATGGCAGTCCAATCAGCTCGTATCTGTGGTATCGCCAGTCACATGGCAGAAATCCAACTGAGCATGTGTGAGATGAGAAAAGAGGTACTCCGAGTACAGATGCACTAAAAGCCAAGGTGGTTGGGAGAGTAAATGCATCTGAATAAACACAGACTACAATTCAATGAGAGGCTGTTGCATCCCTGCGAGGGAATCAAAACAGCCAAACAACAAAAGCGGCCCTGCTTGCAAAACAGGATGAAACTCAGTACTGGGCAGTTTGTGTCTACATACCTTCGTATTTCATCACATTCTGTAATCTATTTTCATTTTCTGTATTTCCCCTGACTAGCTGTCAAACTTTTATCAAATTCTATATATTTCCCCCTGTGCAGTATATCGACTTTTCAAGGTGTCCACTTTTGTGATGCGTTAAATTTCCTAGCTGTCACTATCAGCTGTAAACTACCGTTGGCTGGAACAGGAGCAAGAGCCTCTGGGGTTATCTTGAGCACGCACATGCACATTTACACACACATGGTTGGCAGGCAAACCAGGAGTGAGTGACTATAGCTGTTATCTCAGACATATCTCCAGACAGCGCTTATCCAAATCTGTGCACTCGCCTTGGCACAGCACACCACCGCAAGCCTTTTAGACACACTAGCCTGGACAGATGCATGAGACAGAGGGAGGCAGGGAGAGAGCAAGAGAGAGGGGGAGAGTCACTTTCGATGCATTACCGAAAAAGAGATGGATGGAATGAAGGCTTAGGGCGAGAAATTGCAAGCGGGAGAGGGAGACGATTTAGATGTGCCATGATGGAGAGAAAGAGAGCCAGGACAAATGAAAGGAAATAGACTGATGTGGGTGATGGAGGAGCAGATAGAGAACAAGCAGAGAGGGCCAGAGAGATGATGACCTGTCTGTATTAAGCTGCTCTATGTCAGGAAATTGGCCGACTGACCCAATGTGCGCTGACAAGCCATGAAACTGTCTGTCACAACAGCCGGCCTTAACAAGTCATTTAGCGTACTGCCGAGTCTCAAAGTACAGATTTATGTAATAAATGCAAAAGATGCAGCAGATGCTGCTGAATGAACTGGCACTGCTGGCTTCCATTTTCCCCAAATAAATAAATAATAGAGGAAAAAAAAATAAAAGCAGACTGTTTTATTAGTCTGAAAAGTATGATGAGTAATATTTTATTTGCTATTTTACTTGACTGACAATACTGTCTGCTGTTGTATTTTTTTGATTAATTTATCCTCAATATTAAAGATAAGCGACAGACCTGGCCTCAGAGACACTATGTGAAAGGAGGATTTAATTCTGACATGTTAAAATTGCATTTAACCTTTCGCATTGCGTTTACTCCCCCTGTGTCCACAGGAGGAAAGGCCAAAACATGCAGCTGAGAATACTGTGCAAATTAAAAAAGAAATACAAATACACTGACAGCAGTGGTAAAAACAAACAAACAGTAGTACAATAACAGGCTTCATAGCCTATAGGCTCTGTGATTCCTTAAGATTTTCCACACAAATCTAACTTCTGCCTCAAATACCAGTGTTGTGATAAGGTCACTGAGAAAAAGAAACCGCAACTCAGAGGCAGCGTGACAGCGTGGCTGATGTATGCGGTACGTTCTGCAGCTGTGAAATATCACTGCATTAAGCCTGCTCACTACTGTAAACAGCTGTCACAACATGCCAGTCATTTGTCTCCAAACTACCAAGTAAACGATCAAGTAAGCTGAAGTGTTGAGAGTAACAAAGATCAAGCGTAATGCTTCACACAACCAAACATACGCATGCATTTAAACCAATAACTCCACAACCCAGAATGCAGTCATTTGCAAATCGCGTAAACCTATAATTTACTCACAACAGTACAACGTAAACATATCAAGTGTTTAAACTGAGAAAACGGAAAACATATTGGCTCCCTTCGAAATTGATGGCAGCAACATGTCTCAAAAAGTTGAGACGTGGCAACAAAAGGTTGGAAAAGTACTGACAGGTAACTGCTGGGGGAACATTTGGCAACTAATTAGGTTAGCTGGCTGCAGCTCAGTAACATGACTGCATATAACATGAGTATCCTAGAGAGATTCTCAGAAGCAAACATAGGGAGAGGTTCGGCAAGCTGCAAAGAAAATGATCGTGGGTCGAGGAAATCCACAGTTTCTTTCTGCTGCTACGAAGCAATCAATTATATTCTTAATTGTGAGTGCTGATGATTTCACTCATCAGTTTTACAGCTTAAAGTTTGAGCCAGCAGCTGCCAAACTTTTATGAGTTTGGTAGGTCTGGTAAAAATAGACCTTTCACATCTTTGAACATGTTAGCTGAGTTTTCTTTGATTACCATTCTGCCCAGCGCAGCCCAGAGGTGACGACATCAGCTCACATTTTACATGCACTTATTCTTACAGCTCCTAGAAATTGCTTAACTTTAAAGTGTAACTCTAGGTCAGAATAATAGCTCGTACATACGACCTATGGAGCTTTTATCTTGGGGAGGGCAGTCTCTGCATCCAAGTATCTCTGCACAGAATGGTGGGAGCTCTATAATGCTGGAATTGTCTGTCCATTTCTTCCATTGTCAAGAGAACTGAAAACCCTACCTGTTCCTTAAAAGTCTATCAAGTGGTCCATCTGTCTGCCCTCAAAGCAATACAATTCTTTTTGTCTGAATCATTTTGAACCGGTCTCAAGCTCAGAACTTCAGCCATGATCCTTTTTTTCTAACATTTT
Source organism: Australoheros facetus (assembly GCA_030220045.1). Taxonomy (NCBI): domain Eukaryota; kingdom Metazoa; phylum Chordata; class Actinopteri; order Cichliformes; family Cichlidae; genus Australoheros; species Australoheros facetus. The sequence continues at coordinate 16,005 of JASGAU010367399.1, forward strand.
TGTCAAACCAGTCATTGTTGTCTCTCTATCATTAGGTTGACTCATTTTCATCCCTATTATCTGCTGCACTTTGCTTCTTTGCCTTCCCTTTCCTTGCTTCTTTTTATAATCTTTTCCACCTCATCACCATTGCAGGGCCCGTCCTCTTTCTCTTACACTCCTTTTCCTTCAGTCACCAATCAATTGTCTCACAGCCTCTCTCTCTCTCTCTCACACACACACACACACACACTCAAGTCTGTGCAGAGATGAAAGCCTTGCAGGAAGAGATCTATTATAAATCTGGGGAAGTTGGTCAGAAACTTTCCACTTTGTAGGGTGAAGCAGATGGACATCAGCATGGTAATGACTCCACACACTGACAACTAGGCACACTAGCACACACGTGAGGACATCGTCAAGCCTAGGCACACACAGTCCCCTATAGTAGTAATGATGCAGCTGTCATTGTGGTTCAGTACAGGGGGGAGAGGAGCTGGTTGACAGACAGTTTTCAGAGCCCTGTTGGAGTTGACTGGGCTCTGTGACACCTGTAGCTGTAGTGTGTGTGTGTGTGTGTGCGCGCGTATGCGTGGCTGCTTTAGACACTTCATCACACGTCATCATCCATGAGTGTTGCACTTCACCCACAGGTCTCTCTTCTTCCTTTGTTCAAACTTGAGGAGAGATATTGCAGGCCTGCATTTAAAAGACTTCATTTAAACTCACCCCACTGAATCTAATTGCTTTGTTCAAATTTTGTCACTGTGGCAAATCAATAGTTTCCTGTTTCCACAAAATACAGGACAAAATCTCCCGCCTTTTCCTGCACTATTAAATAAAGTGGAAAAATTAGCTTTCTGCTAAGAAAGACAAAATATGAGAGACAAAAAGAAGGAAAAAGAGTAGGGGTGACATATGTGTTACTGTGCATACTTGAATTCAGTATATCCTTACAGTGGGGGAAATAATTATTTGATCCTCTGCTGAATTTGTAAGTTTGCTCAGTTCCAAAGAAATGAACAGTCTCTAATTTTTATGGTAGTTTCATTTTAATGGAGAGAGACAGAAAATCAACCAAAAATCACACTGAGTCAAACACATAAAAGTTATAGATTGATTTACATGGCTTAGTGCTTGGTGGAGAATCCCTTGTTGGTAAGCACAGCGGTAAGATGTTTCTTGTAGTTGGTTACCAGGTTTGCACACATCTCTTTACAGAAACACTCTAACTCCTTTAGGTTTTTTTGCTGCCACTTGGAAACTTGCAGCTTCAGCTCCCTCCATGGATTTTCTATAGGACTGAGGTCTGGAGACTGGCGAGGCCACTCCATGACCTGATGGTGCTTCTTCTTTAGCCACTGCTTTGTTACCTTGGCAGTATGTTTTTGGTCACTGTCATGCTGGAAAACCCATCCACGACCCATTCTCAGTGTTCTGGCTGAAGATGGTTCCTTCTGACCACAGCACTTTCTCCCAAGCCTTCCCTGAATTTAGATGTTTTGGCAAACTTAAGACGGGCCTGTATATGCATCTTCTTGGCCAGGTGGACTTTGTGGGCACTGCAAGATTTCAGTCCATCATGGCGTAGTGCGTTATCAATGGTGTCCTTGGTGACTGTGGTGCCAACTGGACAGGTGTGCTTTACACACATAAGTTGAGATCAGGAGTATCTGTAACTGACTGAGTGATTGTAATCTGAGTGCCACATGGTCACACAGCCAATCTGTGGGAGCCAGAATTCTGGCTGGGTTGAAGGGGATCAAATAGTTATTTCACTCAATGACATGCAAATCAGTTCATAACTTTTATGCTTTTTTTTCTGGATTTCTGTTGATATTCTGTCTCTCTCCATTAAAAGAAAGCACGATTAACTAATTACGATTATCATTTCTCTGGAAGTGAGCAAACTTACAAGTTCTGCAGGGGATCAAATATTTATTTCTCCTACTGCTTGTGCTTTCTTACACGTGCATCATACAGTACATGTATAGGTGTGCTGACTGACACTGTGCATGCAGTGCTTCCTTGCACTCTCCTCTTATCAGGTCAGCCCTTCTCCTGCTATTCTCAGAGTACATACACATGGTGCTCTTATACACACCACACACACATACATGCATCCACAAGGCAGAAAGCAGGAGGTGGTGTACATGCTTGGACTTCTAAAATCCATTTTCAGTTTTCATCTTCTTCTCCTTCCCATCATCTATCTGTCCTGTCTGTCCTGTCACTATGACTCACTGAAAATCCACTCACTGATTTACTCCACTCTCCCAGAGGAATAGAGCATATGTGTATGTCTATGTGTACATTTGAAGATGAGGAATGGATTTCTATGTGCGTGTTTGAGGAAGTGCATATGAGAGAGAAAGAAAAGAAATTCCTGCATATGCAAATACACGTTTGTGTGGTGTAGACATGCTTTTGCATTCATGTGCATATAAAACTGATTACATGTCTTCGTTTCAGAGTGCGTGTACTTTCAAGGACTTCAGATTAAAAGGTGAGCGTCACATGCAAGCAGGGCCATTGGTGACAAGGTGCTGCCACATCATCATTCCTGGTGCCGTCTGACAGTCTGGGTGCAGTGATGAAATGAACTGTTGGCAGTTTAAAGGTCGCATTCCTTAATCTCACATATCATATTGGGGCAGAGCATCATGAATACAGCCAAACGTTCAGCCATACATACAAACACACCCAAGCATGATTCCAAAAAAGCATCATAAATGAGTACTGATCAAATTTGTTCAGTGTTTAATCTGCAGAAGAATAAGCACACTGACTCTCATTATGCATTCAAATAAGTTATTGTGTTAGAAATGTGCTGATTATGTAAAACTGTTGGCTACATGTGAAGTGGATGAACACTTTTTTAAAAATTATTATATTCTGTTTATCTTGGTTTTGTGTTGCAGAAATGTAGTAAACTTTTGACGAACTTGGGAACATATTGTGTAATATTGGGGGCACGAACATACATGTAACTCTTTTGTTCCTGCTCCCAAAATACTTACACTACTAACAAATCTCACAGAATCCGGGTGTCGGGCGCTTGGGGCCTCGGGGCCCGCGTGATCGGCTCGTGCTGGGGGTGCCGGCCTGCGGGGGGGTGGGCTGCTCATTGCCTCTGGCTCTCTGGACTCTTGCCCTTTGGCCGTGGGGCTCCGTCTAGAGACCCCCTCCTTCCTCCTCTGGGGTGTGCACTCGGTTGCCATCAGGATGTGTGGCCTCAGGTCTTCTGAGCTCCTAGTGGGCTGTGGATGGCCTGGGTCCCCTGGGTCCTTTCCTATTTGCCTCTGGATCGCGGGGGGCATGGTTGCAGTTCTTACCCTCA
>JASGAU010367400.1:0-11394 GCA_030220045.1 Australoheros facetus
GACTTCTATATTTGACTCAGGTGTGTTGAAGCAGAGACACATCTAAAACCTGCAGGACAGGGGCTCTCGAGGCCTGGAGTTGAAGAGCCCTGATGTAGAGTGTTCTTGATACACTCTGATGAATGTACAGGTTTGCTGTTGTACCTGTGCGGTCCCAAGTGAACATATTCAGTGTCAGGAGCTCATCAGGCAGTAACTTGAAAAACAGCTCCTCGTCCTCCGTGACCTCCTCCTGCTTCTCCTCCGTGACCTCCTCTTGCTTCTCCTCCGTGACCTCCTCCTGCTCTGTCCTCAAGTTATCCTGCAGTGAGAAACCACAAAGAAAGCTGATGAGAATAAGTTATCTACTCTCTATCTGCCAACATGTGAGACGAACCTTTGTGTTGTGAACTGCAGGCTGAGTCTGAATGGCATTACCTTGGCCTCCAGTAACATTGAGTGATCTTGGAGTCATTTTGAAACATCCTTTCTCAGACTGATGCTGAAAAGCTATCTCATGCATTTATTACTTCTAGGCTGGACTATTGTAATTCATTATTATCAGGCTGTTCTAAAAGCTACTGAAAAAGCCTTCAGCTGATCCAAAATGCTGCAGCTAGAGTACTGACAGGGACCAGAAAGAGAGAGCATATTTCTCCCATATTGGCTTCTCTTCATTGGCTCCCTGTTAAATCCAGGACTGAATTTGAAATCCCAGCAAGTCCACCTCTGAATGGCTCACAAAACCTTGACATGACCTTAAACAGGTTGGTCTGGCTGGAAAACCCTCCAATGTGGCTCAATTAAAACTGCAAAGAGTGAGCAGAAATTCCTCCTCAGGGATGTGAAAAACTCGCATCCAGTTATCACAAATGCTTGATTGCAATTCTTGCTGCGAAGAGCAGCACAGCCAGTTATTAAGTTTAGAGGGCAGTTACTTTTTCACACTGGTAGGTCTGGATAGTTTTGTTCCCTTAATAATATTAATAATAATAATAAAAAAGATCTTTTAAAAACTGCATTTTGCATGTAGTTGTGTTAGAAAGGCGGCAACAAAACAAACAAACTGAAGACACTGTATCTTTAACATGATTTTTAAAAGCACAAACTTCTCGGCTTTCTCAGCAAAGTCTAAAACTGCTAAAATCAAATGGCTCCCATGAAGAAGCCTGATCCTGATAAATATGATCAAAATTTTATAGAATAACAAACCGACTTTTCTTTGGAATATTTATACATGCCAATAAAGATTATACATGACAGAAAATATTCATAATTAATGACAAAAGATTTGTCTTTATAACTGAAACAGTTCCAAACAGTTTGCAGTGGATGGAACTGAAAATTTTAATTTTCTTTGTGTTCATGTGTGACTATGTTTGACCACAAGGAGAAAGTGAAAACTCACGTTTGTGATAAACTTATCGAAATAGCGCTCCAACGCTGACTCGTCCATGATGACGTTTCCAGAAGCTTTCAGCGATTGAATCAGGTATTGATCATCAACTAATAATGAATGTACTGTCAGAGTTTTCATGTGAACTTAACTGTGTTTACATACAAATTAGTTCAGACAGGAGGAGTCTGTTGCTAGGAGACAGAGTCTGTTACTAGGAGACTGGGATGTTAAAAGATGACAGTGAAGGATTTAATGTTTTTTTGTTGTTGTTTTTTAACATTTATTTAAGCAAGTATAGAGTCAATCATTCACACACACACACACACACACACACACACACACACACACACACACACACACACACACACACACACACACACACACCGGTGGTGGCTGAGCTTTCCTCCACTGGTCTGAACACGGACGATCCCCTCAGAGCCACACCACCCCTGGGTGAAGCAGGAGTTGGTGTGAATTCAGACAACATATTAGATATGATATGATAACTCTTTATTTGCCATTTGTACACACACACACACACACACACACTGGGTCTGGTACATAGGAAATCTTGTGCAGGGCTTGGATTCAAAGTTAAATAAATACAAATTTATATACAAATATGAATCAAAGTGCACACAGAGGTAAAATAAGGGCATATATCAGTATAAATCAGTCATTCCTGTAGTGCACGTGAATGGCTGTGGTGTGTTAAAAATACTGCACATTATTGAAATATATAATTCTGGATAAATTAAATGTGTGAGTTTTAGTTTTTTGTTTTTGCCATCAGTCTGACTGTGGCAGGACAGAAGCTGCTGTGGAAGCATGGTGTGTGATCAGACTGTCCGGTTTGCTGCGTCTCAGGCTGTATGCTGGTTGTTTTGGTCTGAGGACGGTGTGACCTGGATGATGGCAGTCTCTGATGATATGTTGTGCTCTTTTATCGCGGCATTGTGTATTAAGTCAGTCCTTATAATCCTCTCTGCACTCTTTGTGACTCTCTGGAGAGCCTTCCTCTCTGCCTGGGTTGTGTTTCCATACCGGACAGTGATGGCAGTAGTGAGGATGCTCTCCAGTCCTCACTACTCTTGCTGATACTCCGCTTGGGCCCATTGTCTTATGGGGGTTCACCTGCTTCAGGGCCTTCAGGACAGGGTCAGAGGGGAATCTGGTGGGGGTTTCTGTGTTAAGCTGGTTAAATGTTGCATAGAAAGTGTTCAGGCAGTCCGGTAGGGTGGGCATCTCTGATCTCAGTGCTGTTTGTTCTTCTTGTGGATAACCTGCCACATACTTTGTGTGTAGTTTTGAGGCATTCTAGTTTTTGATAATGTGCTTTTTCTTTTTTTGCTGCTCTGATGGACCTGTGCAGCTCATACTGGGCCCACTTGTATGCTCCTTCATCCCCTGACTTGAAAGTTTGATGCATTTGCCTGATTCTCATGCTTACAGCTGCATTAAACCAGGACTTTTGGTTTGAAGACACCGACCATTCTAGTGGGGACGCAGGTAGAAGTGTCTCAGCTGATGTAGTCGCTGACAGTTTCTGTATGATCATGAATATTGTCTGTTGCCTCTCTAAAGATCTCCATGTCTGTAATGTGTAAGCAGTTCTGCAGGTGTGCCAGTGCACTTCCAGTCCAGGTGTTAATAGCTCTCACTGTGACTGGGCTGGGCTAATTGGTGTAGGTGGGTTTTAGCAGGATTGACACATGGTCAGATTTACCAAAATGGGGTTTGGGTTCAGCGGTGTGCCTTCCTGATGTTACTGTAGCAATGGTCCAGTTTTTCCCCTGGTGGAAAAATTCACAAACATATAGTTTCAGCTTTTTTGGAGGCTGCGGTGATTAAGATCTCCTAGGATGATAAGAGCAGAGTCCGGATATGTGTTTTCATGCTCACTGATCATGCGGTGCAGTTTGTTCAGTTCTCTGGGTAAATAAAACAGTCTGCACTTTAGTCAAGTATTTGACACCCACGGGGCACTGCCGTGAAGATCAGAGCACCAGCACTGGTTCAGGAGGACAGCCGGTCCTCCTCCGTAGGTTTTCCTGCTCTCCTTTGCATCACGGTCAGCTCTGGAGATTGTGTAGCTCTCTGGTGTTCTTGGCTCGTCTGGTGTGTCCTCTCCCAGATAAGTTTCAAAGAAACAGCACCGAGTAGTCCTGAAATGTAGATATCCGAGCGTATAGTTCATCCGTTTTATTTTCCAGAAACTGGAAAGGTTATAACCAGCAGAGTTAGCTGAAATCTCAGTTCATCCGCTGCCTGAAAGACACTCTTTTCCCTCTGTTTAAGCTCCACCCTCTGAACCTAAGCTGTTGTGATTGGCCGCTTGTGGTGACCATATAAAGATATCCCCTCTCTGTGACATCACATAGATCCCAGAGTGGAATAAACCGTGATAAACGGAGTGTTTGGAGCAGTCTGCAGCTTGGGGTTCACAGGGAAGCCTGTACTTACCCTGAGCTCATTATTAGAAACTTGGGTCATGTTTAACATGGACCTCCACCACTACTCAGGAGACATGTGACAGGAAGTGAGGAGGTGAGTACTTGCGTATATCGACATTCAGAGGCTGTTTGTTTAAACTGGAGATGATTACAGCAAACATTAAGCCTCCTTCCTGCTGCTCTTATCTCTCCAAGTCCTCCCAGCCTTCCTCCCCTTTCTTTCCATTCTTTCCTTCATTCCTTACCTTATTTCCTACCTTCCTCTCCCTTCCTTTGCAGGTTTATCTGTCCTTTTTTCCTCCTTTCCTTTCCCCTCTGTTAATGTTTCCTTTACATTTTATTCCTCCCTCGCTTTCAATCTTTCTGCAGTCTCCTTTTATTTTTCCTCTTTTTTCCTTTCATCCTTCATTCCTTGTCTTTGTTAGTGGTTCCTTCATTAATGACCTTTCCTTGTTTTAGTTACTTTCTCGGTTCTTTTTCTTTCACCCTTTCTAAGGTTAATCCAGTTTTTTTGTTCTTTTTTTTTTTTTTAACCATCCTCTCCCCTTAATGTCCCTTTTTCATTCTTACTTTATCCATGAGTTTTCCTCACCTTTCCTCCTCCTTCCTCATTACTTTCCTTATTTCCTTTATTTTTCTTTTCCCTTTCTTCCTTCAATTTCCTTCTTTCACTAGGCATGTTTCCTTTCTTTTTTCTTTTTCTTTCTTTTTTTCTTTCTTTCATTTTTCAACTTTTTCTTCACTTTCATTCACTTAATCTCTGTTCCTTTCCTTGTTCCACTCATTTCATAGATCCATCCTTTTTTCTTTCCTTTTTCTAAGGGTTACCTTCCCTTACCTTTCATCTCTCCTTTTTCCTGTAACCTTGCACTTTCCTTTTTACCCTTCCTTTTCCTTTCTCATATCACTTTCCTTGCTTCCTTTTGTCATCTTTTATTCCTTCCTTTTCTTTCTCTCATTCTTCCTCCTTTTCATTCACTCAATTTCTTCCTGTTTATTACTTTCTTCTGTTCTGCCCAATCCACGTTATCCCACTTCCTTGTTTCATTCCCTTCATAGAGCCACCCTTCTTTCATTTGCTTGGGGTTTCCTTTCTTTTTCATTCTGCTTTCCCTTTCCCTTCCTTTATTCATTTCCCTCCTCTCATCCTTTCACCACTCCTTGATTCTTTCATCAGTTTCTGTCCTTCTTCTAATCTGTCTTGTATTCCTTTCTTTCTTTTATTTCGCCCTTCTTTCCTTCACTTTCCCCTTATTTCCTACTCTCCTTTACTTCATCTTACTTCCTGTCCTTGTTTCATTCACTTTATTCAGCTGCCATTCTTTCCTCTGAACTTCCTTCTTTCCTTCCTCCTTTCCCCGCTCCTCTTTCAGTTAATTTCTTTTTTCATCTTTTTCCTTTATCCATTATTTTTCCATCCAATTCCCATCTTCTGCATTATTCTTTTATTCCCTTTTTCTCTTCTTGTCCTTCATCCATGCTTAATCCCTCTGTTTCATTCATTTTCCTTCGCTTATTCCTCCCTTTTCTTCTGCCTTTGTCCTTCTTTGCTCGTCATGATTTCTTCCCTCCTGATAACTTCCATTTTTCCTTGCTTCATTTTTTTGTTTTGCTTTTCCCTTCATCTTTTTCCTTTAATTTACTCCACGATTTGGTCTCAGTTCCCCTTCCTTTCTTCCTTCCTTCCTTAACTTAACATCCTTCTGTCCTCTTTTATCCCCTCCTCTTGTCTCCTCCTCCTCCCTCCTCCCACTGAAGTAAACAGATGAACAGGGAGATATTAAATCTCTCCCTGGGCCCCTCTTCCTCCTCACTCCTCCCCGTTAATTAGGCTCTGGCTGTGTGAGTGGCAGTCGGAGCAGTATTGAGGCCCAGCCGTGCTCCAGATGTGCGCAGAGGTAACCGCAGTGAAATGTGAGCCGCTCCGGCCTGGCTGCCTGTATTTTGGGATGTTTTACACGGGGCAGGACAAAGACACGTTTCCAGGCGGGATTCCGGCCTGAGCAGATGTTCCTGTCCTGGGAAAAGAAGAGGAAGAAGAAGAGGAAGACTCGAGGATTAACGTGCAGAAGCGGGAGGACCGAGAGACGGTAAATCCAGCGGGGCGGACTCTTCACACACACGAAAGTCGCTGTTTGAGCCGCGTTTGCTGGCAGGAAGTCGGTGTTAATCAGTCTCACCGGTGTTTCCTCTTCCAGCAGCCACGTGTGGTCGCCCACTAACGCCGTCTGCGCTCCGTTTGACGCACACGAGCGCGCGCACCCGCAGGTCTGCGCCGCTTCGTTCGTGTTTGCGCCTCACGAACAGTTTCTGGGAATAACTTTATAAAACTACTCTCCATAAAGTAATGACTGAAGCTGTTACTCAGCCCGCAGGTTACCCTGGCAACAGTATCTTTGCGTTTCCAGTGAAGTAGGATAACAAACTACACAACAACCCAATCTGCTGATAAAAACATGCAACCAGCCGCTGTAGGCTGAGATTAAACTCAGTGTGTAAATGTCTTTAAATTATCTGCCTGAACAACTTGGAGGAGAACTTGTTCTTTCTGAAAGTACTTTAAATCTTTAATCTTTTCAATCAGCTTCATTATTAATTAAAATTAATAATTTACAATCTGGCATACCTGCTGGGTTACTGCTAACTAGCTAATGATAAGCAGCGATTATACCTGGAAAGGCTATAGCAACAGCTAATGAAAACCATCTCTAACAAGCTATGTACTTGGATACATTTTCAAAGTTGTCAGTTTGATTTAAATTCTAAGCTCAACTATTCACACTGATTACAGAACAGTTTCGTTTTTGAAAATTGGACCACGGGTTCACATTCTAGAGGGATTTGAATCCAGCAAATTTGGGGGCAAGTTGTTAATACATTTTAATGGTAAAACTGAAAAAAAACGTGATTTTATTCTATGATTTTGAAATAAAACAAAGTACATCTTCAGATAGGCTTTCAATCACTTTCTTAGCAATTGCACAGGTACCTATCAGATTTGGGATTGCATTTACATTATGAACCTGGCAATCGCACTTGACCTTGACCTTTAACCTTCAAGGTCACATGGTCATGACTGAAAATTTAGTTCTGTATATATGTAGCAAGTAGTATATCAAAATGAAAGGAATTTGACAAAGATTATGAATCTGCAAAGGAAAAAGGCTGATGGAGCCATATTAGCCAGCAATTATTTGTAAAACCTGCTCCTAGTACAAGTTAAAACTTGATTCCCATAACAGTCAATTAGAGCATGAAAAGATGCCTTTGTCTTCACCATGTTCTTGAAAATAAAATAAAAATTGAAATATTTATCATATTTGTATTAAATTATTTATATTTAATAGATTTTTAATATATTTATGTGTGATGTGAACCGGACAAACTTTGGGGGAGTCCCCTGATGGCGGAGAATGAAAATGACGTCATAAAGCTTTTTTTTTAGCATTTAGCACTGAGCGAATCAACACGAGTCGCCAATGTTTCTTACGGTGTCTTAACACACTGTTCACATACGTGAACGGGTCTATCCAAGTACCTAGCTAATATTAGCAGCCAACTATGATTACACATTAAAGTTAAAGTTAGCAGAGTAACTCTGGGAGAATTTAAAAAACTGATAAATGCTTTAAAAGCTTATGTTGCTTTTAGAAGGCCATACTGTAATGGGTTATTCCACAGGTTACTGTGGCACCTCTCACAATGTCAGCTAACGTTCTTGCTAGTGATAGCAAACTCCTTGTCAAGAAATTATTTAAAGCTAACCAGCTGAGTGCGTGAGCAAAGCTACATAATGAGCTAACTTGCTGTTTTTTAAAAGACATATTTAACGTTTCTTTAACCATCCAACCGTCTACGTAAGCAACAAATATACCTGGATAACAGGTAGGCAGATAATGATATCTAGTTGGTGTAGTACACATGAACAGGGTAACGTGCAGTTGATACACAAACCCACAGAAACACCAGGTAATGTTGTGAGCTGCTGCACACCTGTGCAGGAGTCCACGCTGTAGTGCTGAAGGGTGATATATGTGTTACTCCTGCGGTTTGGTGACCCGTCTCCTGATGTTTCACAGATATGGCCGAAGATGTCCCTGGATTCTGATAACTCCTGTATTTTGCTGTCATCGCGGGACTCTAGGACTTCCTGCATCTTTCAAAGCGCTGACGAGAAAGATGACGTCCCAGGAGTGGGAGAGGAGAGGTAACCTCATCAGCTGATCCTCAGGGGGTGGGGCAGGAGGCACTGATTGGTTATTTTATGGAACGACCCTTTACTTAAACCGTGATATTGCTTCCTCTGTAACTCTGGCTCCTTCCTCCCGCAGCGTCCTGGAGATGCTGAGCTACTCCAAGTTCTCCAACCTTGAGACATGGCTGTGCATGCCATCCTCACTGCTGCTGTCCAGACCTCTGGACTCCACCCACACCTCCTCTGCCTCTTCATCCAACTCGTACTCTTCACATGCTTCCATCCACTCCTCCAACTCGCTCCCGGCCTCCTCCTCTTCATCGCTCGCTTCCACCTCCTGCCGCTCCACCTGCAGCGAGCCGGGAGAGATCGACAGGTAACGCCATGTCCAGCTTGCCTGTTTAAACTCTTCATGTGTTTATTTACATAATGTATATTTCTGGTTCCCATTAAATTCACTGTTAGCTGACAGAATGGAGCAGCTGCTTTAATGCCAATGGTGAGATATTCTAATGTAAAGCAAACGGAAGCACCTTCAGATGAAAGCTGGTGACCGATGGTGTCACTCCGTGTCACACAGAGACAACACCACAGGAGTGAAGGAAAACCATGGGAAAAATAAAAATATCTGCTATGAATGTTAGCACTTTCCATTTAGGAACTTTAAAGGGATCCTTTGAGGGAAAATGTAACATGTTATTCAGCAGCTGCAGGACTATTATTAAAGTATCTGATTGTCATATCTATGACATAAGATCATTGATTGGCCGGTGGAGACGTTAAAGATTCATCATTTCAGAAGAAAATAATTAGTTTATTCTGATTCTGTGTGTTGGAGCTAATCCTTGGGGTTTCATCACTTAAAATTTTAACATATTACAATGAACATGAAGCAGCTGGTGAGTAAAACAAAAGATAAGAACTTTAAAAACTTGTGTGTGAAGTATCAGGATTAGGTTTAGAAAGCCTCTGACATGAGCTGTGAGGTCTCTTTGGGCCGTCACATGTCTGTAAGGGGACAGACTCTCCTCCCTCTTGTCCTGCAGCCAGCAGAAACATTGTTCTTGGGCTGCTGCAGCTCATAAAGCATTCGTCTGGCACCATGGAGATGGCAACTATGTAGGCAAAGATAAGCCGAGAGCCTGCAGGAAGCCCGAGGGGAAACAGTGGTGTTTATAGATGTGGGGGAAATGTACAGCCAATGTAAGGAAGTGGGGTCATTACGAGTGTTTGCTGGACACTCTTTAGATGGCCTACAGTATAGGTAAGGTGCAGTTTGTTGAGTGGAAAGTCCTCTCTGTCCTGAACATGTTCACAGGCTCGTTCCCAGCCAGGACATTTCACTTTAAAGCGATAAAAGCAGGCTTTTAAATACTCGAGATTGTTAGTTCACAGGCCCTGCTTTTTGACTGAGCTTCAACACTAGGTTTCTTTACAGGAAACAATCATAAGATGCCTTCACTCTGCAGCAGGACACTTTCAGAACAGAACCTTTCAGCCTCTGTCTCCACTACAGGGTGTGATCCATCACACTAGAGGTGTCTTTAAGGACTTTGACAGATTTGACCATGATGTCAGTTCTCAGTGCACCAAACAGCGACAGTGATGGTAGAAACCATCAAGTTCAATCTGCAGTAATCTGGTCCATCTACTACACAACAGGTTTCCTTATGCTAGAGGGATGCTGTATTCTATTGTATTAACCAGATGAAATCTCTGGGTAGGGCTGCAGCTATTATTTTAGTAATCGAGTATTCTATCGATTATTCCATCGATTAATCGAGTAATTGGATAAGAAATACTTTTGTCTTATCAACAGTTCATCTGCATATTTTAACTTCTGTAGCTTTACTGCAGTTTTTCGCTGTGTCAAACAAACTGCGGTGGATGGAGCAGCTACAAAGTTCTCTTTTCTTCACCTTAACATTGATCAGGTGGTTGATGAAGGCCCTCCAGCTGTTTCCCTGTAAAGGTTTAATGGTGGTTCCAGGAACAAGTGCTGCTATTTTGGATGCTAGGAAAATGTTTCCTTTCGTTTCACCTGAGCTCACCGTTTCGATAACGGCTCCGCCTCTTTGTACTTGCCGCGTGTGTGCAGACTCCACGTAAAACAACTGCTGCTGTTGTGTTATCAGTGTTTTTGTTAAAAAACTGGGGGCTGCATGCACTTAATGTTGCACTTAATGCTTTGTATTCACAAGTGTCCTCCTAAATACGTTTCTATTGCAGGTCTATATGCCTGACCAGGGGTGGGGGTGGGGGGGTGTTCCCGTCCTTACCTAACTGTCGCTAGTGCTAAAGCCAGCACCTGCTAGCAAACTTTGGTTATAGCCCTGTATCTAACAGCTGAAATACTCAGTACAGTGAGCACAACACACACGTACACACACACACACACACACACACACACACACACACACACACGATCCACTCGGTGTTAAAGAACTTTAATGCTGCTAATGTGGGTGAAACGCTGTGCTTACACGGAGACACCTGAGCCCTGCAGAGTTTAAACGAAGCATCGAAGCAACAAATTTGTGTCGTGCATTGAATTATTTGAGTTACTCAAGGAATCGTCAAGGAATTGTCCTTTGAGCTCCCTTTTTCCTCTACTTTGCCCTCAGTTTCACACTGGTCGCTACTTTGGCCCGCAAATCAACTGTGAACAGGACCGTCCCAAGATCATGCTTGCACATTATGAATGAAACTGTTCGTGCCCGGTGGTAGATTGCAAATTGCATTGAAATAATACTATAGTGCAGCGATCTAGCCAGAGGAAAAAGAAATCAGTCCGTATCGATGACAGGGTGGCGTGCGCGGAGTGTGCGGGGTGCTTGCCCACTTGCTAATTGCAGTGACAGAACAATTCCAATAGATAGCAAACCATTGAAATTCTCAGCCCAGCCCAAAGCGATCTCAGCATGGTGCAGCACCAGGCAATCAACCGCTAGCTAGAACCCTTCCTTTCATAATGTGGATCTTGGACTAATTAATGAAGTGATCAGAAGAATAATGCTGCTCACAGCTCCTGCTCTGTTCTGTCACATCTTCAGGGTACAAACATCCAGAATCTCCCTCTGAGCATGCTCTGCATGAATCTGGACTGTTTCTGATGATGTGTAGTTTCTATTTCCTCAGAGCCGTGTTGCAAACTGACTCCTGGACCTCCTTCCATCTCTAGTGTCATTTGACACAACGGCCTGTCCTGGATAAACTCTGAGATCTGAAACACTCGACTCTCGATTCCCCTGATTCTGCTTTTGTCCCCCTTCCACACACACACACACACACACACACACACACACACACACACACACACACACACACACACACACACACACACACACACACACACACACACACACACA
>JASGAU010367402.1:0-11316 GCA_030220045.1 Australoheros facetus
AACGAAAAGAAAAAAGAAACGGCTCACTATCAGGAGCCGGCTCCCGTCAATCACTTCAAAGAGCCGGATCGTTCGCGACCGACCCATCACTAGTGGGCGGGTCCTCGTCTGGACACGGAAGCCGAAGCGCACAAACGTGGGAGAACACGCTCCCCTTTCTTGTGCTGCAAGTACGTTTTACGGTCCAAACCAAACTACTGCAGCATCTGTGTGCAGCACAGAGGGAAACAGAAACACCGATTAGAGCAAGACGACAAGTACGCACTTAGTGTCCTTTTATCTGTGATATGAACCGATACAAAGCAGCAAGTTCAGCCTTAGAGCCCAACCTAATTCACAACCGTGAAAATTGCTTCGTTTTTCTCATGTAATACACATGTAATATGGTAGAAAACTTGATGTTGAGACGGCAGAGTCACGCCCCTCTGCCACTTTCGGCACGCGTTCCTGGTTCCAGACCAGCTAGTTTGCGGGGCCGGAATTGAACCCGTTTTTTGGCCGAGCACCGAGTGCTTCGGCGGTGGAAAACCCGCCTAACGGTTCAAATTACGGCTCGGGCTCCGGAACCCTGTTGGTGGGAAAGAGGCATCGCTGATCTCTAGGCCTGCATGACTGGGTCTTTAGCAACCAAATTTCACAGCAACAGCCAGCAATCTCCAACAACAACTTGCAACTGATCCAGGAATGCACATTTTTCTGCAGCAACTTATGGCTGCCAGGTGGATGCTGACTGTTCTCTACACGTGTGTGGCAGTTACATGATTGGCCGAATGAGGTGTCAATCAAAATGGGAGGGTCTAGCCTGCCATATAAAACGAACTACAAACATCCCGCAGATGGGATGTGACCAGTCAACAGGTTAACTGGGAGTTCTTCCTCTCCATCATCACCACCTGCCTGGAAGGTGATAGTTTGTACAACTCTCTAATATTGTAGGTTCTTTGGTACAAAATGCCTTGATTTCACTGTGGTGAGGGGCCTAAGTTGATCTGTGTTCATTCATGCCAACTAGTTTTT
The DNA here is from genome assembly GCA_030220045.1 of Australoheros facetus. Taxonomy (NCBI): domain Eukaryota; kingdom Metazoa; phylum Chordata; class Actinopteri; order Cichliformes; family Cichlidae; genus Australoheros; species Australoheros facetus. The sequence continues at coordinate 1,018 of JASGAU010367402.1, forward strand.
TTTAATGTCTGAAGGAGCACAACTACTACTTGCCATGCAAATACATCATTCAAAGTCATCTCCACCTTGTTCTCATTTCTCAGATGGTGTAATCGCACCAAGGTATCACACCTAATCTGACAATGAGACATTAATCATTACAAATGCCAGGCTCAATGTAGCACCTTTACTCTAGCAGTTAGACTCCATCCTTTCTGCAAAAGCAGGCCTGAGAGGAACAAAAAACAAGCAGTAGCATATCGCCCACACAGCGTGTAATGGATGCCTGGATCACACAGCCACTTTTCTTTTTCGAGCATGCCTGTATGGCCTAGGGGGGCGGAGAAGAAGTTAGGCACCTCTTAGCCTTACACCTGGCACAAGATACACAGAGGCAGCCAAAGTTCAGTTCCCTCTCTGTGTGTGTGTGTGTGTGTGTGTGTGTGTGTGTGTGTGTGTGTGTGTGTGTGTGTGTGTGTGTCTCGACGGGCAAAAATGCAATATGAGGTGCGAAGAGGCGGCAACAGACAGCACAGGAACAGACCTGCATAATGGAGCACAGATCCCCCGTTGGTTCCTTTTTAACACCTCACAGTAGTCTGAGAGGAGAGTGAGACAATGAGAGAGAGAGACGGAGAGGGCGACAGCCAGACAGAGAGAAAGAAACAACAACTTGTAATTGAGCAGACAGCAGAAGACTGGATGTAACAACAACAACTCGAGACTTCTGTGAACACTTTTCAGAAGTTGTTGCGCTGTTGTTTGGCCTGGCTTGGAGAAAGTTGTCTGGCACAGAATCTGTGAAGACGAGGCCTTTGATTTAAGGTCTGGAGATACCTTGTCTTTGGGTGTACAAACACATTTTTTCCAGGCTTAAGGGGGGGATTGTATCGATTCCAAGTCGGACACAACTATCAGAACTTCACACACCTACATGGGAGGGATTTCATGTGGTACCTTTGGTACCTTCAGAAGTTTCCGTCTCTCTCTCGCCCTTACCCGATGAGACAAGGGATCATAACTACAAAGAAGGAATGGCGCTTTGAAAGGAGAGAATTTCAAGCTTGCTTTGGGCAAACGGGGGGCTTTGAAGCATCCACTCCTCTATTAAAAGGAGAGTTGGGGTGGAGGGGGAGAGAAAAATCAATGTTGACACAAAAAAGCGTGCTATCTATTGCTGGAAATCCACATGGATGTAAGATTGTAACTCACAGCATAGAAATAACTTTCTGAACTTGGTCTTTGTAGTTAGGAAATGGGGACCTGAGGTTTTCACTCTGCCACTTCTGTTACTGAGTTTAATTATCTGGTCACTTCTGTTTAAGATTGGGCTTTAATTGTTTTGATCAGTTTCTCCAGTAACCCTAAACAAGTGAAAGATTGGAGTCAATTAGATAATTTATTGTAGATTTCTGGAATATTAAGATGTTAGAGGGTTAAATTAATCATTGTGTAGATGATTGTTTTGACTGATAGCTAGCCAGTTATGACAATGCAAGACACAGAAGACCAGTCAGGAAAGCAAGCAAAGCAGACAAGGGTCAAAGTCCAAAATAATCCAATGACCACTAAGAAGCAGTAATTTATATTTGATGGCATGGCTCTGGAACTCTTCCATGTGCATGGAAGGTGGGAGTTGGCACTGAAATCAGCTGGCACGCTGGGGTTGCAGCTCATCTCAACTTCGTGGCCTGTCGTAAGTGACGCTAAGCTAAACTCACAACAGGAAAAGTTTGTTAAAATTCAGCAAGTAACTGCTAGAAACAACTTAACAGACTATGAAAGGGCTAGAAATCTGCCAAGTGGAGAATTATATGGAGGATGTATGATGAAGTGGATGATTGAAAACAAGCAATGCAGAAAAAAGGCGGGAAAACCCAAAACCATGACAAAGCTGTTGCTTCTTGCTAGGCATCTAAAACTCTTACCTAGAAGTCTAGAAATCACTTAATAGTCTGTCTGTCTTATGCTAATGTAACCCACTCCTTCTAACCTCATCAGGCTTCTAGGCTTTCTGCATTCTGTATTTGTACTTCTCTACTTTATTACTGTCTTGACCAAGTTCACCTGTACCTTGTTATCCCTCTGTTGTGTGTATTTATGCTGTGTTTTTCTCTGTTCTGTGGTCTCCCGCTTGTTTCTCCTGCTAGATCTCGTACATTTGATTTCTTCTTATTATTTTTGACCAAGTGCATTGGTTTTTCTTGTTCTTTCAGTACCCTTTCATCCTACTGCCTGCTATTCTGCTTTTATTCTGCATCCCGGTTTACATTATAATATTTTTCTACTTAATTATTTCCAGTTTGACAGATTATAAATAACATATGTTGCTCAAAAGTGTATATGCAGTGAATGTAGTAAATTAAAAGCAACGCGACTTCGTAAAGTGTTCAGGGGGAATGGGAGGTGGGGTGGGCTTCTCTGCATTTTTATAAAGATCATAAATTTAAGCACATACGGACGCATTTCACCGAATCATCAAATCATCAGCTGAGCTGATGTATCGGGCCCTATCGGGCTGCTCAGGGAAAAATTTTTTAAAAAGCAAGCCACACCCACATGAGGCCCTGTGGCAGAGAATTACCAAGTGCTGAAAGACATGAAACGATAGAAAATACTCCTCTAAAATCTCTGTGACATAGAAATTTAGTCTATTTATCTCTTTAGCACGGAGAGTGCTGGAAGACTGGGGGCACAACTGCATCTTTAGACACATTTTGGCCTAATTAAAGTATCTCAAATCGTTAGCCATGTGGGGTTGTGCCAAGCCCTGAGTTAGGGGATGCTCTCTGATGGTAAATGGACAAGGATTTGTGACTCCAGTCTTCTCACATCAAAGCTTCAACTCAGGGGGAAGATGGGGAAAAAAAACAAAACACATTGCCCTGAACCCTTCCAAGTCCGGAAAAACTCTGTCGTGGGTGTACCGAATCTCCGAGAGGGGGGGTGGGGTGGGGGGTTGACACCAAGGGAGACAGAGATGCAGACAAAGACGAAAGAGGAGATGGAGAGAAGGAGTTTGACTTCAGAGTATCACGGTGTCCTTTTTCGTTGCTGCAAATTAACTAACAGGTGGTAGCTAGGAGGTTTGGAAGTATGGATCTGAGGAGGGAGGAGGTTGGCCAAGAGGTAGAGCCCAGACTGCAGCATCTCCAGCCCTGTGATCTGACTCCAAGCTGGCAGCAATGCTATCAACAACGGAGACTGCAGATGTTGCCGGGTTCCCCCTTTTCCTCCAACATGGCTCTAAGCTTTTTTTTTTTTTTTTTAACCCCCCTTTCAGGATCTTGTGTGCATTTGTGTGTGCTGAGTAGGAGGTCTGTAAGCAAATCCTGATCAAGGCCTCTGACTGTGACAAGCAATGTCAGGGCTCATTTCTAAGTAGTAGCTGTTCCTTTCTTGTGTGTGAGAAACAGAGAAAGAGAGAGTGTGTGTAGGTGCGCTTGTGTGGGTCTGTGATTGCAAGTGTGTTGCTTTTTTTGTGTATATGTTTGCATGTGCACGGGTGCTTACTGGCATCTTTTTTATGCTCATTCTCTCTGTCCCTTTTTAGCTTTTGTTTCAAAGAATGCATTGTTCGCTTCTCGTGTGTAAGTGTGCGTTTGCAAGGTGTGCACACCATGAATTCATCTCTTCAGTGCTTTTAAAAATTCCTTTTTTTTCTCCCTCCAATAAAAATATGCAGTTTTCTGCATTTTAAAGGGTATTGTTCAACATTCCCATGAGTTAAGATAACAATACATTCATCAGGTTAAATGCTGAGATCTCATGAACATGCTGACTCCAGTATAACAATCCCCTGTGGGCCAACAGAGAATCACTCAGGTTGGAGACAAATTAAGAGGATCTACAGGCCAAATCAGAGATTTGCTTCCATAATATGATTTATTTCAAACTCGTGTAAGTAAAAATGCCCAAATTACACATGAAGGTTTTTAATTTACTGCACTTTTCAGAACATTTCGGTGAATTTGTTCATATTTAATTCAATATTATATACAATTTTAATACATTTGGAATACAAAAAAATATTGTGAACTGTTCTTTTATGGTGATATCAGAGAGTAAAACATTTTACAGACAAATACTTCCTTCCAATAAAAAGTATTTGACTTTCTTTTCAAAACAATACACAGCATTAAAGGTTGCTTTCTCACAGTGGCCAAAAATCTTACCAACAGTTTCTTAACCTCGTTTGATCCAGTATTCAGATTTCTGTTAAACTGCCACATATTTAGCCAGATAAAGCCTCATTTACATATTTGAACATATAGTTTTAGAAATATAATTCTCCCAATGTAAATATTAAATTTAGATAATATATGGTAGTTGGGATTTTTACTCTAAAAGTCTAAATCTTAGTTAAATAGAATGATCGGCTGTCATGTTATCATGAATACAAATAGTCAATATAAGAACATGAACTGATAAATAAATAATGTATACTTTATAAATACTTAAAGCCATAGTCAATAAATTATTTTGTTACAGCAGTGAAAGTAATAATAATAATAATAATAAAAAGATATGACTGAAGCATAGTTTCAGAAGTGTCTCTAGGATTTAGGTTGAAAAGTTTCAGAAAACAGTTTAAATTGATTATAATGGTAGTAAGTTATGAGTTTATTTATTTCGTTCAACACAGACAGCACAATACGTATATTGTAGCAGATACAGCTAAAAGCTAACTTGCATGTGTAGCTTCTGGGCAGCCAATTGAGGCCAATTGGTGAAGATGAAGTGTAAGAAGTCCATAGCCCCTGATTTAAAAAATATTTAACAACTCAGCAGTATTTCTGTTGTTGCAAAGGCTTTGTATAAGCAGTATGCCGAGGCAGTTGTCAATTAATTTATTTACAACATCTTTTACGGCTCCTTTTAGGCAATTTTTTAATCATTAGTGGACATTAAATAGTTCTAATCATGCACACTAGTATGTTTTTATTGGTTTGAATTATATAATTAAGTCTTAATTTAACTTTAAAGCATTTGCAGAATTTAAATTGCATGAAATAAATATTCTTTAATACAGTTATTTGTGCCCTGACTGCAGGTCATTGTGCTTTCATTGAAGTTATTGATCCTCCATAAAGGAAGATATATGCATGTTTAAAATGTATCACTGGTAATTTTCTTAAACGTGATTACAGCTTCATTATAGTGTGTCACAAAATTGCTGAGCATCCACTAAGTGTTGCAGGGATCTTCTAAAGAAACTGGATTATATCTCATATGTGTTTTGTCTGTGCAGCTTTTCCATTTAAGTTTTCCAAATAGGTAAAAACTCAATGAAAAGAGGTGGATGTTCATGTATGTAACCCCAGTGTACAGCTTGCTGGATGTAAACAGGTTCAGTGAAATACTAACCCTACTGGTCTAAAATGGTTGTGGTACCATGCCAAAAACTGAACTGTAAACACACTGAAGTTGATGTTGTTTCCATAGAGGTGAACAAACACAGTGATAAATATAGAATAGATTGATGCAAAGAAGGAATAAATTTTTTTTTAAGGCAACTAATATGGTTAGTACACGGTTGTGAACAGATGTCCACACAAAGTCTTTGTTCTCTGTGTTCACAGGCTAGTATTACAAAAAAAACTCAGTTAATTCAGTCTGATGATCAGAACCAAAATGTGTGAGGTTACAAGTCTGAGTCAGTGGTGAGATGTGCTTTTATTTTATATAACTTTATAATACCCGCTTATCCAAATTTGTGTCATGGGGCAGCAGTCTAAGCAGAGACACCCAGATCTCTCTCTCCCTGGCCACCTCCTCCAGCTCTCCTGGGGGGACACCAGCATGTCCTGGGTCTTCCTGAGGTCCTCCTCCCAGTGGAACATCCCCCGATCACTTCACCTAGGAGGCATCCTAGTCAGATGCCAAAATCACCTCAAATGGCTCCTTTTGATGTGGAGGAGTAGCAAACAAAAAAACAACATAAAGGTATTATGACTTTTGTTTAGTTTTACTCTAATCAATAAATGCATAGCTGGAAGCCATTCATTCTTGAACACAAAGCTTCTCTTGCTAGAAAGTCTTTCAATGATGTCCAGGCAACCATTAAGAAGCACTTTGGACCAAAGTGCGTCCACGACGTTGGTACAGCTTTCATTTTGGAACTATTTTTCAACCATGAGTAGATGCTGAGAAAAGACGGCCAGCTGACAGTTATTCAGTGTCACAGTGTTTGTTGGGGTCTGTCTGTGTAGGTCCTCAGTCATCCAAGTCATGGTCGTCTTGAATGCTCTGTTTCAGACGGTTTGCCGGGTACTTACTGATACTTCATTAAGGCCTCTTTCCCACCAACAGGGTTCCGGAGCCCGAGCTGTAATTTGAACCGTTAGGCGAGTTTTCCACCGCCGAAGCACTCGGTGCTCGGCCGAAAAACTGGTTCAATTCCGGCCCCGCAAACTAGCTGGTCTGGAACCAGGAACGCATGCCGAAAGCGGCAGAGGGGCGTGACTTAGGTTGGGCTCTAAGGCTGAACTTGCTGCTTTGTATCAGTTCATATCACAGATAAAAGGACACAAAGTGCGTACTTGCCGTCTTGCTCTAATCGGTGTCTGTGTTTCCCTCTGTGCTGCACACAGATGCTGCAGTAGTTTGGTTTGGACCGTAAAACGTATTTACAGCACAAGAAAGGGGAGCGTGTTCTCCCACGTTTGTGCGCTTCGGCTTCCGTGTCCAGACGAGGACCCGCCCACGCTCATACGTAAAGGAGCAGTTCACAGAAATGCGGTGGGAACGCGGGCCCGTTCTTAATCGTTTTGCCGGTTCCTTGGGATCGGCACGGGAACTTGCTCCGGCTCCGGAACCTCGGCGGTGGGAAAGTAGCATAAGTGAACCTGTGAAAGCAAATGCAACAGATTGTGTTTAGCTTTTGTTTAAATTATAGAAAAGGAGATATTTCTAATTTATATTTATTGTTACAATCGTAGTGGGTGGTGGTGGTGAGTTTGACTGCAGTACCTTTAAAAGTGTTCCTAATATTGTTTCCAGTTTGGAAACATATAAACAGCATGTGCAAACTGGACAGCAACACTAACTTTCAAACTTGAATTTTTCTTTCTTCAAATTTAAACGGTTTGCTTTCTTTTCTTTTCCTGAGCAGCTTTGATTCCTCTCTCCATTCTCCCCCTCTTGCTCTCCTCTCTTTTCTCTCCTGTGTGTCTGTGAATACTGAACAATTGGATGCACAGGTGGTCGGTCCACTTCTCCTCTTCCAAGTGTTAGATTTCATTACAAACAGTGTTGGAGGTGGGTCGAGTGTCTGTGTGTGTGTGTGTGTGTGTGCTTGTGGTGGTGTTGGTGGGGGAGTCCTCTTGACATCTGTGGGCTTATTTGAATGGGCGGATGAGACACAAATCCCTGCCGAGTTCCGCCACGCAGCGGAGAGACTTCGCCAAGAGATCGGCCAAGCGGAGACTGTCAGTCTGAGATCATCTACAAGAAATTGTATTTAGGGTTTTATTTTGATAGGTGTGAGGTAATATTAGTGAGAGTTTAGAGTCACCTTAACCATTGTGGCTCAGTTTTTTTGTTTGTTTGTTTTTTTTTTAAATAAAGATGCAAAGTCCAGAAAAATGTGGCCAAAACACCAATTAACGACTATTTAGATTCTAGTAATTTCACTCAATGAAAGTTAACCCTGCAAAGTTGAAGTTAACTTTGGTGATGGCCCAAACCTCTGCCCTATGTTTATGAGTTTAAGCCCCATTAATATAGGGGGAAAAAAAAAAAGGAGGTTTTTCTGTTGTTGTTTTTGGAAAAAATTGAAATACCTTTCAATGCAAGCTAGTTAGACAGATTTGTTTTTTGTTTTTTTGGTTCCCTGATTGCGAAGTCTTGGGAGTTCAATTCAAAAAGAACAAAAGTTAAAATTTCTGATTGCGCTGGGTTAAGATTAGGGACATTACTTTGGATTTCAGCCATCTCTCCTCGCAGACCAAAAATGCACAAAAGGAAAAGACACAAAAAAGTCCAAATTACGGTCCTCTCTTTGACACTTTCTCAGGAGAGCTACCTCTTTGCTTGCTTAACAATAGAAAAAAAAAATGGCGTCACATTGTGTATGCAGGCTTTACCTGTTCTGTGTTTCCCCAAGCCTCTAATCAGCATTGATGCACGGGATGTTTACCATTTTCCTTTCACTAAGAAGCTTATTAGAATTCAGCAAACAAACTCGACAGTTAAAAAGGTGATTTTACGATCCCGCTGTGTTCATGCGGAGACATCCTTCTTCCTCTTTCTCTTTGTAGAGAAAGGTACGGGCTGCAGCCTGCTGCTCCTCTTTGGCTCCTGGCGAAATTGTTCTTGGCAGTCCTGTGAGGCTTCTCCCTGTTATGTGCCATTTGAAAGCATTACGAAATCTGCCATCTTGACTACGCAAACCAAATAACAACAAGAGTGCATTGTGTGCCACCTGCTCCACACATTTAGGTGGCTTTAAATATGCAGGCGTAATGGCATCTGTCCCCTGGGTCTTGTGTGCAATGCAGCCCAGCAAAAAGGCACTTGGAGAGCGGGGGGTTGACTTAAGCGTGACTTTTGTCTTACACCGACTTGTCTGTCTTCCTTTCCCCCTTTCTTAAGACAAAAAATTAAGGATGACAAACTCTGGCATCCGTGAGGCATCCAAGAGGTGTGTTTCTTTGTTTCCCTGTGTGTGATGTGGCTCTGCCTGGCTCTGTGGTGGTTAGAAAGACACTGCCAGAAAAGCACAGAGAAAAGGTGGTTTAAACTGTTATATAAAGGTATCATGCACTCAGATGCCTACCAGATGAGATGGAGGTGAGCAGTTGAACACATTCGCCAAACACAGCTCCAATGTTCTCCTGCCAACATCAATCTAAAAGAAGTGGACTTCAAAAATCTATATCAGTCAAATCTTATTATTGACCGAGGCAGAAGGCAGAGAAAAAGTTAAAGGGACCAGAGGTAGCCAAATAGACAGAGGGAGGGTAGGAAAAGAAGTCTGCTATCTGTGAATATCAAACCATCTGTTTGTCCTTGAGAGTGCAGCACAGTCGACAAATTACAGACCTCGCAGACAAGTCAGGCACAGACAATTCAGAAGAAAACTTTAGGTTTGCTCAGTTTTTGCTCTCATTTGGGCAGAAATTTAATAAACATATCTCAACTCTCTTTGTACAGGAGATAAACAGTATTCCAGTTACAACCTGCATTCATACAGTGCTTTATTCTGTCTTTTTACCCATCACAAAGACACTCTGATGAACATATAAGGGACAATTTAGGATTTGGTATCATGCTCAAGAAAAACTTCCACATGATGACTGGAGAGGCTGATGACATTCTGATAAGTAGACCTAAAGAACCATAGCTCCTACTTTAACAATGCAACCTTCTAAAATATATATATATATATAAATTCAGTCAAAATTCCAACTAATTGTTGTACATCCTTTAAGTTTGCACTTTTGTGATGTCCCATTTTAAAGCTGTCACAAACTTAAAACAAGTGACAATGAGGGTTTACTTTAACAAAAATCCAGTAGTGATGATGCCAGCTTGAATGGAAGAGATTAAGTGAGCAGTTCATTTGAGACGGCTTTTACAGCGTGAGCTGCATCCGCTGCTAACCCTCCTTTGCTGGCTAGTCGTCATCAGGAGTTACTCAGGATCGTCTCCAAAACAGAAGACAGAAGCATCACAAAGCCTAGAGCAGTGTTTTTCAACCAGTGTGTGCCGCGGGAGATCATCAGGTGTGCCGTGGGAAATTATCCAGTTTCACGTAATATGCCACGAGTGTCTGTGCTGTAGTAGTGACTGGAGCATAATCATGTAATACTCTTCCATATCAATAGACTAGACAGCAGCAGGTAGCGAATTGCATTGTACATAGAGGCAAGAGAATTGAGCCGCGTTTTCATACGGAACGACTCTCCGCGGGTCGACTCGACTCCCCGCGATTTGACGGCATCTCCATTAGAATCAGGTACACTTTGCCGGTCCTTTTTCCTTACTCACTCACCCACCCGAGGTTCTAAGTGATCCGAGGCGATACAATGTGACGCGGAGGACAGCATGCCACTGATTGGCCAGGGAGGGTCGTCACTAGCGGAGGCATGAGAGCGATTCCTTCACCAGAATCATTTTTAAAAACCCACAGCAAGAAACTGGAGGCGTGCAAAGCACCGGTTGAATGCCCAGACCGACAGTTCTCAGCGGTAGTTTTGCAACACGAGAGCCATCTTAAACGCACACACAGCATACATATTATAACCCTATACTGCCGGGCGATCGCCGCTACTAGCCGAACAGCTGGTTAGCACAGAGCCTGAGGCGGCTGATCAA
>JASGAU010367412.1:0-24260 GCA_030220045.1 Australoheros facetus
TAACCTAACCCCAGTAAGTGCATGTCTTTGGAATGTGGGAGGAAACCGGAGTGCCCGGAGGAAACCCACGCAAGCACGGGGAGAACATGCAAACTCCACAGAGAGAGAGAGAGAGGCCTAGGCCAAGGTGGAATCGTATTCTAACTGTGAGGCAGCAGTGCTAACCACTGCGCCACCGTGGTGGACCTGATTCTCAGATTATTTATTGTTGTTTTTTTTTTATCACGTTATAATATCTTACACAAGATTAGATTTTTAGAGTTTGTGTAAGTGTAAGGATTTCTTCAGTCAATACACCAGATGTTGTGCCTCAGGTACAAAAACTTCTCTATATATTATATGTTAGCACTGCGACAGCTGTCAATCCTTTGATCATTTGAAAAAGGTTCACATATTTTATTTTCAAAGCATCAGGCTCGGTAGACAGACTGTTTAATTATCCCGGTGAATTTAATTATACAGATAAAAGCTGAATAAACAGCTTACAACTGTTTTGCCATGGCCTACATTTAACACTTTTTTTTCCAACTATACCTTTATTGTTACTTTGCAGGAAGTGAAAAGGAAATGGAAATGGTAAAGCTCTATGAATAAAACATGGCAATTACCTTTGGTACCTGTTGGTGGTAGTGTCCAGAATGTTTGAGTGACATTATATTGTGAATCAGCCCATCAAGCCTTGGTTACTTAGTACAGTGCTGCAGCTGAATATAAATGAAACAGAAAGCTATAAGATGCTGTGCTGTATGAATATTTTTTCTAAATTTGTACAAAATTAAATGTAAATGGTTCAAAGGAAGTGTTGCATTTTAATAAGCTCCACATTCTAGGCATGCATACTGGGTGGTAGATAAAATACAGTGAATCCTACCAAACATAAAGTAATGCTGAATTACTTTAACAGAAATAATGACAAAATTCACAGGAGTTCATTAAAGTGTAAAATACTGCAGGATATGCTGCAGCCTTGATTCTGAATATACCTTCATGTACTGCAATCACACAGCCTCATTTAGCGTCATTTTCCCTGTCAGCCTTCTACTGTACACCGTTGGGGTCAGATTAGCAACATCTATCGCACTTTGTTTACTTTGCACCCCAAGCCTAGTATAAGTGAGCCATCTGTGAAGTTCTCAGTGAGTCAGTCAGGAGATCAGTGCCAAATAGGCCTCAGCTGTCTGCCACTGGCTAGTTTTCAGTTGGATTTCATCTTCTCCTTCCCTCTTGGACTCTTATTAGTGTCAAAAAGGGCAGCTATGTCCAGGTGTGAAGATGTCTTGCCAGGTGGAAGATATGATACCAATTTGTTGTGCTCATAATGTCAGTGGTCTCTACTCTTGTGTCTCCACTCTTGGGAACACAGTAGCTGGCTTTTATCTCAGCAGTGTAAACCGATTATTCATGTCTTTAATTTTGGTTTAATTCACCCACATTTTTCTTAAGTATGTGCGGCACTGGACAGATGTAACGTGAATACATAGCAATGTTTTAACCGCAAATGCAGGTCAAGTATTGCCATGTATTGATGCATTCTTTATGTTAGAAAAATTTCAAAATAATTTATAACAGAACATTTGTCTCTTCAATGGCTTTTACATTTTGAACTTAAAATTCTACTTTCTTTGTTGTTCAAGTATCAAAGCAATACAGATGACCTACACTGAGCTGCACAGTGTGTGTCAACCCAGTATTTTATATGGTCTGAGCATCAAAATGCAATTAGGATGGACAAATAATATTTGATCAGTCCATACTGCTTTCATCTTTACTTCTACAGCACTATTTAATACAGCACTATTTAATGGAGTTTCTTTAAAAAGGACGATGCGTAAAGTAAGGTAGCCTAAACCTGGTTTATGTCTCATAGAAATATTGTTAATCATAGCTATGATGATTCCATATTTACTACATTTTGGCTTTTCTTGCATCTTTTTTGAGCCTGTCATGACTGAAGCCTAGTGACAGATTACACATCTGGATGTAAGCCTGAACTTTTTCTCCAAGGTAATGTAGGTAATGGTATCTGATTATCCAAAGAATGATTAATGTCCATTGCCAGGACACCATGTACATAGCAATACATGCTGTCAGTAAGATTTTCCCCTCGTCTTCTCACCACCCCGTATAACATGCAATGCCAATAGAAGCAACAGCGCTTGATGTATTTGAAATAAATGCCTGTCATGGAAATAAATTTGAAAATAGCTGCCAGACAGCTTGTCAGTTTCAATACATCCTGGTCGGTCTTTTGTATTACAGTACCTGAGATGTTCATTGAAAGAAAAACAACCTGGCTGTGTATTTTTGACTAGTTGCGGGTACTTGTTGACAGCTAAGGACTTTAAGGGCATATTGGTTGTTATGTGGCACAGAGCATACTTTTTTACATTTCCCTGATGGTTTATATCAAGCCTTGAGGCACTTTTTCTTTTTGCTTCCTGTCATTTCATTGTGACTTTGTGGGAACATTGCCCAATACGTCAATTATTAAAAACCAACAGTAGGAAAAAAAATAACAGCACTATTTGTAGTAGAAGATGTACATAGTCTGTGGATCAGTACAGCACGGCATAATTCATTTCATTTAGAAATTTTGTGCTGAGTAATCAGCACAAATATAATGGCTGGAAAAATCCCTACCCTTTATCCTCATATGACAAGAACTGATTGGACTTAATAATGAAACGACAAATGTCAGATTTTCAGCTTGGCGTGAGTTGTAGCATTTTTTACAGCAAGCCAAAGTCTCGTGCACGCCCCAAAGGAAGATGCAAGCTCATCAGCAAGTAAAATGATTAAAAAATGGATTTCATATGCAGTTTGGTCATTGCTTTTTGTTGTTTGTTTGCTTTTTTTTGACTATTATGTTTCTGTTCATGACTGCAAAATTGTTTTGGAACAAACCAGCAGTTTAATCAGGAACACAATATCCATGTGAGCAAAACTGACACCGATAGTTACTTGCATGACCAATCTAGATAGCTGTTCCAGCCAAATGCAGATACTTGTATGGTGGCTCATTATGAACAAAAAAAAGGATACAAATGTTCTAAATTCTGATCTACCAAACATATGTCTGGAATCATTCAAACATTAATAACATAACAGCAAAATAATATAATCAAAGTATTAATAAAGAGCACCAAATCAGTAAACAAAAATGAGGGAAGTAAATCACAGTATAAAAACATTTGCATGGATAGTGGATGCACAGGACAGGGATATCTTAAGCAGTGGCAATTGCTTACAGCTGTTATGTACAGGTGGTAAAAACAGATTGTTTGCAACATATGGATTCCTAAATTAGAAATATGTTTAAATGAATGGATCATGTCAAAAAATAAAGTAAGGTAGAGGCAGTATAAAATTGTCAGGCATCCTTGCAATGACAGTACAACTGACAGCTTAGAGTAATCACAGCTCCATACATAGATAGCAGGAGGGAATAATTTGGGTTATGCAAAGCCATATCTCTTCTGGAACTGAAGTAGAAGAGCAACTACCAGACATTTCTGCTTAGTCTTAATTCCTCATACTTGAATAAAAAGCTGATTCAGGCATTCCGTTGCCACGGATAAATTAAAATTAAATACCGTAGGTTTTATGTACAATTCACAAAGAGGAGGTTTCCAGGCTTTCTAGAGATACTTATATTGGATAATATAATTCAGACCTCACATAACCAGTGTAGGCTTGATAATAAGAACAGGTTTTCTTCCAAAGGTTTTGTTGGGTATTCATGAGTGTTTACTTTTTTATTTGCACAGTAAATTTAACAAGTGTGTAAAAGACTATGCATTTACCATACTTACCTTCTTTTATTATGTTTTGAACACATATCGGTTTCAAGGCATCATTATGTTTAGAATATCCCTGTTTGTAATTGGTGCCAGAAGATACCTTGTCATTACATTCCTCTATCACTATATTACTCTCTCCACCTAGTATAAACATCTAACTCTCAGTTGCATGAATATATTTTTGAGCTATTTACGTTCCCATTCATTTCCCCTTTATTGAAAGCAACAAGTTCATACCACATTCACTGGGGGGCTATCAAAAGTCCTCCTGGGAAATGAAGGAAGCCACTAATTGAAGTAGAAGGAAACGAGGCAGGTGGAGGCAAAGTGGCTACGGCAAAGGAGTAAGCTGCAGCATCACAGAGTGAAGATAATAGTTTCCGAGTATCTGTGGGTGATTTTTTTTTTCTTCATGAAGCCCAGTTCTTCATCAAAAAAGGTAAATCTAAATCAAGCATTCAGACATCTAGCAAACCTGGAATTAATTAATCTTCTTCTGGGTAGCAACACATGTCTGCAAGCAATTTAAACTGTAGAGGAATATAAAATTAGTATTAGCTGGGATCAGCAAGAGCATAAATGTTAAAACTAAGACTCATTCTGAGAAACAAAAACAAAACCAGGTAGGGAGCAAAACAAAAATCACAGGGCTAGAACAAAACAAAAGCAGGGGCACAAGGCCGGGACAACAGTCCGAAAATGGAAACAAAACACAAGGACAAGGAAGCACAGGGGCCAGAACAGTCCAAAAACAGGAAAAACAAACAAACATGGGGACAAGAAACAAAAGCAATGAAACAAAAAGCGACGGCACAAGGCCTGAGGGCTCCAAGTCAAAAATAGGGGGTAAAAATGAGGAACAGTTCAGGAGCTATGACAAAAACAAAAATAGCAAACGACAGGGGGAAAAATAGTCCAACAGTTCAGGGGGCTGCCCAGGCCAAGGGGCCAAAAAGCAGCCGCCCGCAATTCCAGCGGTGGCGACGAGGAGACGAGGCAGGGGGCCGACTGCGTTCCCAGCGACGGCGGCCGAGGAGACGAGGCAGGGGGCCGACCGCGGCTCCAGCGGCGGCGGCGAGACGAGACAGGAAGCCCGGACTGAGCCAGGAGCTTGGACCGAGCGTGACCTTTGGGATGAAGGGGGCCAACAGGGCGAGGCTCCGGATGCACAGGCTGGGACTGCGGTGCAGGGCACACAGCTGCTTTATTGCACAGCTGGGGCTGTTTGGGGGATAGCCTAAGTGACGGTAATGGAGACGGCGGGGAAGCTGACGCTGGGGGAACTGGAGACGGCGGGGAAGCTGACGCTGGGGGAACTGGAGACGGCGGGGAAGCTGACGCTGGGGGAACTGGAGACGGCGGGGAAGCTGACGCTGGGGAACTGGCGGCTGCGGGGAACTGGCGGCTGCGGGGAACTGGCGGCTGCGGGGAAGCTGATGCTGGGGGAACTGGCGGCTGCAGGGAACTGGCGGCTGCGGGGAAGCTGACGCTGGGGGAACTGGCGGCTGCGGGGAAGCTGAGGGGACCAAAACTACAGAGGGAGCAGGAGCTGACGGAACAGGGACCGAGACTGAAGGGACTGAGGGACCAGAGGTGGGAGTAGAGGAGGGAACTAAGGGGACCTGAGCTGAGGGAGCTGGGGGAACTGAAGCTGAGGGAGCTGAAGGGAAAGAGGGGACTGAAACAGAGGAGACTGGGGATGAGGATGAGGAGACTGGGGATGAAACTGAACCGACCGGAGGCACCAAGGGGTTTAAGGGAAGTGAAGCCACTGAAGGGAGCAAAGCTGAGGAGCTGGCTGTGGGGACCGAGGGAACTGACACTGGGAGAGTAGAGGCAAGAAGGGCTGGCACTGGGGAGGCTGACTGAGGGAGAGCTGGCACTGGGGAATCTAACTGAAACTGCAGGGGCTCTGACAGGAGTGACCGAGGAACTGCTGCAGCTAACACTAGGGGCTCTGACTGCTGAGGGATGGCCGATGCAGCGGCCTGAGACTGTGGCTCGGAGGCTATTGCAGGTGGCGTGGATGACTGTGGCGCTGGTGCTCCCACCCGTGGAACAGAAGCGGGTGCAGGAGCATGTTGGTCCATGGCTGCTCCCACCCGCGGAACAGAAGCGGGTGCAGGAGCAGGTTGGTCCGTGGCTGTCTCCACCCGCGGAACAGAAGGGGTGCAGGAGCAGGTTAATTCGGAGCCACTCCCACCCGAGGAAACAGAACGGGTGCAGAGTGAAGCTTGGTGGTTGCTGCAGCTGGCGGGGACTGCTGAGGCTTGGATGCTCCCACCCGCGGAACAGAAGCGAGTGCAGGAGCAGGCTCAGTGGATGGTGCAGCAGTCCCACTAGGGTTAACCCCTGGTGTGAAACACACAGTCTCTTTATGGTTATCGGGAGGGAAATTGATTGCAGCTGAACAAGTTATTTCTTTGATGTAATTTTTGGTTAAGGGGGGCAACGAGTCCATAAGCCAGGGGTACAAAAGCAGCAGTTCACGTAGCTTGTGGGCTATGGCATCCCATTGCTTCTCACAGGGTTGCCGAAACCACTGTATACATAGCTGTCACAAACTTAGTGATGTCATGCTTGGCTTCCTCTGGCGGAAAAACAGTTACAGAGGGCGCAGTTTTACTCACACCAGGCAGAGTGTCAGTGGAACAGAAGTCTGATGAAGCAGGAAGCTGCAGAGGAGGAGAGTCCGTGGCTAATGCTAGGGGTAGGTTGTGGCTTGCCCGCTCCGTTCTGTTTCTTCTGCGCCAAGAGCTCCGCTTCTATGCCCCCGCTGCCGGTCTTGAATGGGGAGTGGAGCCGGCAAGTAACGCAGCAGAAGGTGAAGGGTCCGGTGAAAGCGTGAAGCCACCGAGCCGAATCCCCAGAGGCTCGGGTGGCTGCTGTGCGGCTGCCGCACCGCACGGCTGCTGTGGAGTGGCTAGTGACCGAAGCTGCGGCTGCAGAGGCGGAGAGTGTGGCGACGACTATGCTGAGGTTTCCTTCCCCAGCTAGGACCTCCCAGGGCAAGACAAGTGCCCCGGAACTGTGACTCGCATTCTGGGGCGAGCCATGGCTTCCACCTCACCCAGATAAGCTTGTAACGCTCGCTACCGTTCCCACAGGTCTGAGTCCGCGTGGTCGTTGTAATAGTCACGTCGTTCTGTCATGGTGCTGTGTGGCTGGAGCGGGTAGACCCCAAAATGCAGGACTCAGGAGAGGGTGAACTTTATTGGTGATGCAGAACAGAAGACAAAAACGAACCTACACTGGGACGGAAGCTAGAGCCAAAACAGGAAGACACACAGCGAGGGAACACTGAAGACGACGCGACAAGGAACAGATGAAAACTGAGGGCTTAAATATACAATAGGTAATCAGGGAAAGAGGAAACAGCAGGGCACAGCAGGTGAAGCAAATGAAACTAATAACAGGGGAAGCTACACCAAACTCAAAGCATGGAGAACACAATACTGTCAAAATAAAACAGGAAGTGACTAAAGAGGGAACACGGCACAGGAAAACAGAGACACAGACATGGGACAGAGACGCAGACTAGTCACAGCACTGGGAATAAAACTCAATACGGAAACATAGAAGGTCAGGGGTAAGACAAAAGGACAAACAGACACCAGAACACAGACGCTGGGGAGACAGGGATGAAGGAACCAGAAAACCACAAATGATAAAGCCAGAACTAAGAACAATGAAAACCAAAACAAACTGGGAAAACACAGGGAAACTAGAATTAAACACAAAACGCTGGGCAGAAGGCCCAGGACCATGACAGTAAGAGTGGCCTTGAAAATACAAAAACCCTCTGGATGTATAAAATTTAAAAGAATGGAATGTGGGCCCTCTCATAGTAATGAACTACAATTCCATGTTTTTGGAGTGCAGCTTTGACAAAAGCATAATTTTACACAATGGTTCTGAAGTGACACAAAGTCACAATTTCTTTAAAAGCTTGCAAGTGTTAGGACACGAGAGAAAGCGGTTCTCTGCAGGATTTAGGACTTAAGATAACATTTAGAAATGTAGTTAAAGATAAATACAACTTGCAACTCAGTCAAAGCTTATATAACAAAGAAAATATTTGCTTTATTAACGGATCCCCAAATGTTACATATGTAACTTACAATGAGGGACATTCTGCTTGCAGTTAAAAATTGGAAGCCTTGTTCCCTTCAGCGCGGAGAGGATTATTCTCTTGGAGCCTTATGAAGTTTAGATTGTCATAAAACCCCTCCGGGCACCAAGATGAGTCAGTAGGCCACATGTTAATCCTTTACAAAATAGTGTACATTCAAATTAGCATTCATATTATTTGCCTCTGAACATCACTGTGTGTCCAAAACCAGACAGACACATTTTCAGTGCTTGAGCAAGCAGTTAAATTTCCAATGGGGTAATGACATGCAAAATCCTTTTAATTAGCTAAGTGTAACAATTTGAATACTTTCTGACTGTCATAATTTCTATGATAAGCAACTTGCTGGTTTGGGGGAAAAAAGCAATTCATATAAATAGCAATTAATTATTAAAATATAGCCCACGAGTTTTATTACATTTTAAATAGGCCATCATAAACAAGACATTTATTTATTGTTGTAGTCCTTTCAGGAATGCGTTCTTGTGGCATGTTCTTATTATCAGCAGAGCTTGTTAGGTCACAAACCTAACTAAAGCATATTATTGGGTACAGAACAACTAAAAGACTGCTATTCAATATTTTTCTTATTTAAGTCTACCTATTTCACAAAAGATTGCAAACTCAACCCAAGCAATCAAATTATTGCCAGGCAAAAACTGAGCTGAGGGGGAAAAATACAACAAAACAAAATAACTGCAGTCTTTTAAAAGTGCTGTTCAAAACTCAAAATAATAAAAATGGTACTGGGGCAAGGATGTTACAGGATGTTTATATTTACTCTTTTTTTTAGCCTTTTGTTTAAGTGTTATACCTGCATGGGTCCACTGAACGTTTAGGAATGGAATCTATACACTCTGTACACCTGTTCAATTGCTCATTAACACAAATATCTGATTAGCCAATCACATGGCAGCAACTCAATTTATTTATGTATGTAGACATGGTCAAGATAACCTGCTGAACTTTAAACCGAGTATCAGAAGGTGGAAGAAAGGTGATTTCAATGACTTTGAACATAAAAATGTCAAACCTTGAAGCAGATGGCTACAGTAAGAGAAGACCACCGGGTACCACTCCGGTCAAGTAAGAACTGGAAGCTAAAAGTAGACAATTAAATGTTGGGGGAAAAAAAGTAGGGTCAGAATTTGGCGTGAACAATGTGTACCCATCTTCTTATGGCTGCTTCCAGCTGGAAAGCTTAAATCATCCCAAACTGGCTTCTTGAACTTAAATGGCCTCCACAGTCATCAGATCTCAATCCAATAGAACATCTTTGGGATGTGGTGGGACATCCACATCAGCAGACAAATCTACATCAACTGTGTGATGCTATCATTTAAACGTGGACCAAAATCTGAGAATTTTTTTTTTCCAGCACTGTGTTGAATCTGTGACATGAAGAATTAATTTAGTTATGAAAGCAAAAGGGGGTCTAACCCAGTACTAGCAAGGTGTACTTGTTAAATTATCCAGTGAGTGTGTATTGGTTAAAGTGTATTTGTCGGTACACTTTTATCAGGCTAAAGCTAATCATGAGGCTCATCTTCTTTCAAGTTGTCATCATAATTAGGTTACTCTTATCTGATGCCTGTGTTGTTTTGAAAAATGTTCATGTGAGGATGAATGACTTCCCTATAGTGCGAACCAGATCTACATACAAGTACAATTAAAGGATCCTGCACCTGGCAATGCATTCCCAATTTGAAATTTCAGCTATTATTGCAGCAAGATAATTGACACCCTGAATTTAGTGTCCTTATAAACACAAAATGCATATTAGTTTCATAAACTACAAATATTCCATTTAAAACAGTCTGTCAGAGCTAAAAGATAATTAAAAGCTCCATTTATATTTCATAGTTTGCCCCACTGGGTCAATCAGTATAATTTCTGAGCAACAAACAGACAAAGCAAAGAAGAACCGTGCAGCCGAGTACTGTCAAGTTCTCATGTTCGACAGATAGCCACTGCCTAATGCATGTTGCTCCATTTCATTGCATGGTTGTCATGGCAATGAGTGTAACTGATGTAGTCAGTATTTGAGATCATGCCTAGATAGCTCTTTGCCACAGCTAGAATTCACAGTACCAAGACACCAATCAGCAATGCCGTGCTGATGCACGCTCCTGGCTATCAGCGCAAACTGTTCTCAGCCAGTAAATACACCCAGATCCCCAGAAAATCTGTCATCCTGGAGGCCACCACAGTCTCATTTCTCTATGCTCCACCCACCTGATTAAAAAAAAAAAACTTGTGTGGAGCTTTACAGTGTAGTGGCATAGAGCATTGTGTAAGGATAACTTTTATCTCCTGACTGTGAACAAAACAAAGTTAGGATTCCTTTTTTTTTCCTGATCATTTTTAAAACCCTTCAGGATGTGCTGTTTTTATTAGATTTAAATCTTCATAAACTGCATGTCATAGGGTTTGGGCTATTTCTTATAAAATATAGCATTTGAGGACATCACTTGGTACTCTGATTAATCAGAACTAAATTGTTTTTAGTTGGGTTTTTTTGATAAATCAGCAAGTTAGTTAATAATGGAAATAAATTAGTTGGCGACTGACTGTATTTTTCTTATTTAAGAGAGTGTCACTTTAATGAAATGCACCTCATGTTGGAGCAAAAACATTTCATTGTGTAAATATAAAAGATATTGTGGGACTAAAAATTCAAAACTGGAAAGCTGAACCAAAAAAGCAAACAGAAGATTGAATATGAATGACTTTCATGATTACATGTCACCATCCTGTTTTTGGGGATTTTTTGTTTTTGGCCTTGGCATAGACATTTGTGGGAATTTTCAAATATAATAATTAACTCCAGCTTCTATGGTTGTTTCCAGGAACTGAAGAGAAGTAAAGTTTATACCAGTGAGCAAGCTGTGTGTTCGTCTAGCCACAGAAAAAAAAAAAAAGCTGATTGTACCAATCAAGAGTCAAGGTTAGACCGCACGGCGGGGGCCAGTTCTGGAGAATAGGTTTAACTTTACACACAGGTTCGCACACATGCACACAACCAAAGCAAAAAAAAAAAAAGAAAAGCACAACCTTCCTCTGAGGTGTTCACATAGAGGTCTGCAGGGGGGCACAGTTTAGACTGCTGTTGTACCAAGTTCTTTTATGATGTGAATTCCTGTGTTTATAACCCTGCCCCCTGCAGCTTTTACCTCGGACTGGGTCTGGAAACAACCATGTTTCTGTTGGTCAATTTACTGATAAATCAACCAGGTCAGCCCTGATAAATCAGGGTTAAACTCCTTCTTTCACCCACCTCGCTCAGCACCATCTCCACTACACGTGCGCTGTGTGATTGCTGTCTTGCTGATTAGGTGTCAACTGACACAGAAAATTTCCCAGGAATACAAAAAGTCATGCTCTTGACCAGAATTTTGATGGCAGCAAACTTACAGCTTTCCTTTCCTGGATGACAGTTTTTGCCCTCCCAAAAGTTCCAAAAGGTATTACTTTCCATTGACCTGTGATCCATCAGATTGGAGTTTGCTGGACTGAATATTAATATCAACACAAACCCTAGGAGTGCAAAAACATATCAGCATTCAGTCAAACAGTACTGCTAGCCAATGTTTTTCTTCCCGCAGTTACAAAGTGCTTGCTAAAAGGGGATCGTCTGATTGTTGGGTTTTCTCTTGAATACTGTAGGATCTTTTCTTTACAATATACTGTAAAAGGGCAAATGCCGTTGTACTATATAAGTTTAATTAAGTTTATTACAAAACTCTTTTTCCATAAAAAACAAAAATTATGCCTGACTTAAACTTGTCTGATCTTCCCTTCCTGGTTCAATTCTCGTGGTCCTCTCTATCGCTTCTATAGCAGCTGTTGTTTTTTGATCCCTCTCACGAAGTCCCGTTCTGGCCACTTCCAGTTGTGCATCTTCCATTTTCACCGTGCACCTCAAACTTAAGCCGGGAGCAAACATAAATGCATCCACCCATCTATTTTCTTGAAGCCTTTCCCAACTGCCAGGGGGCAAGAAAGCAGGGTACACCTAACAGGTCGTTAGTCTGTTGCACAGCTGATACAGACAACCATTCAAGCTCACATTCACACAATTTAGAAATTCCAGTTAACCAAACCCAGACCTGTTCTGGACTGTGGGTGGATGCCAGAGCGCCAGGAGAGAACCATATGCAAACTTCACACAGAGCCTGGTTTTGAACCCAGGACCTTCTTGCTGTAAGGCAAGAGTGCTAACAGCCCATGCTGTCTACAGTCATAAATTTCTGTGTCAAACTGATCCAAACTTTATGTCCAGGATCATCATTGCTCATAGGAGATGGATCTCTGGTGCACAAGCAGAGACCAGATGGGAGTTTTTAATCTGCGGTCCAAGCTTGAAGTTGGTGGATAAAGTCAGGCGTGTGGCAAAGATCATGTTGTTATTTTTTTTCACCTGTAAAAGAAGACCAACCAAATTTAAATTCAGTGTTGTTCCTTTTTTTTTTTTTTTTNCAGTCAGGGAGCATTTTAAGCACACATCCTGTTTACCATGTCACATTATTGAAAAACTCTAAAATATCAAAATTTATTGTAAAAACATCCAATAAAATTTCAGACAACAACCTGTTAAGAGTCTTAACATGACCAGGTATTCAATGTTTGGACACAACTTCAGCAACATTAATTGTAGTGTCCACCCATACAGTAGTTCCACAAAGTCAAGGTTAGGAATAAGTGATTGAAAGCTTTTCTCCACCTGCCTTGGGTGCCCTCTTGCTCTCCGCTGCATTGAGGACATGACTGAAAGACTGCTGACGGCTTCCTCTCCCACTGTTTCCGTCTGCTGGGTAGTTCTGTCAACAGATCATCCCATCCCACTGAGAATGAAATCAAACCCGAGGTGGCTCTCCGCTATCTACTGTCATTTCTCATTAAAGAGATATGAATCACTCCTGACACCGTGTAATTGGTAAATGGTAATTTCTGAGAGGAAATTCTGGGAGACTGAGGAAGAAAATCACACTTTGGATTTGAGATCGGAAGGATTATGACATGAAGCTTAACTGCCTCTTCCTGCAGTCTTTTTTTTTTTTTTTTATTGTATCTGATAGCCAAGGATTCCACTTGCTCAAGAATCACAGACACCGTTTATCTTGGTACCCTCCAATAATGACACCACTGGGTTTTAATATCAGCTGCTGTACATCATTTCTGTGTCTTTTAAACTCTGATTTCACAGAGCTTGAAGGAAACATTCTCATTGATTTACTCTTAAAATAAAGTCGGTTGTTTTTTACTTGTCACAAAAAAATAATTCAGAAAAGAGAATTTTCGTATAATAGTGATATGTTTTAGGTTTTCAGTGATCACCGGCATCTGGGAGATCATCTCGTGATTTCAAATCCTGATTAAAGTCATTCATTAATCAGCTGCACTTCCTGCAAATTAACACTAGCATTCCAATATAGAGATAAAAAGGGAGTTTAAAAAGGTAGGGCCCTAGCAATTAGGAAAGACCCCCAAAGGGAAGACAGTCACACTGGTGAGAAGCTTATTTGGTTTCAGGTTAGTGCTGTCTTTGCTTAGGAATAATCTGGACCTAACCGGCTGTCTGACAACTTCTGTAGAAGCATACATTCATAAAATAAATTAAGTATAAGGCAGATTCTTCAAAGACAGGCATATTTTCATCCATGCTATCTGAATGGCAACTAAAGCATGAAAGTTCAGGCGCACACTTATGCAAAATGTGGCCCAGGGGTTGCAACTGGCCCCCCAGACCCTCTCAATCTGGCCGCCAACGTCCGCTTTCTGTGGATGAAAGAAAAAAATCAATAAAAGCTGTAGCTTCAGCAGGGTGCATGTGAAAGGAAGGCCACCCACGTTTTCTTTAATACATGAATACATCATTCTGAATATACTTTGTGACAGTAAATAAAACAAGTGTCAGCTGCCTGAGCTTCCCATCACCTGGTCAGACTCAAACTGCACCATCTTGGACTGCAGTTTGCGACGGTACTCTGGGCTCTGCTCTGCATCCTCAGTACGCTAACAGTGTAGCAGCATCAGGTTCTGGTTGGAGTGGCTCTTCAGCGAAAAGATCATTAGAGCAGTTCAAGGAGAACCATCACCAGCTACAGTCCAGGACAGTGGAGTTAGTGTGTGGAACTGTGGAATAAGTCGCATAAGAGCAGCTTAACGTCCCAATTGGAAAATAGGAGACGGGACACGCCAGACTGAACTTTCAAAATAAGAGCGCAGGGCTTTCCCAATAGTTTAGTGATCACATTGCTGTCTCAAACACTTGGAAAAAAAAAATCACAAAACATTCTTCATACCTGATAATATACCAGCTCAAGTGATGGAAACACTGTATACATATAAAAATGTGTTCATAAATAGTCCAGCTTTTCTTTATTCAGTGATGTAGATCTGAGCTGAGATGTATTAATGTTTGAGTTAGCTTCTCAAGTAGAATCAATCTGGCTCAGGTACACAGGTCATAAGTGAACAGAAAATGATTGAATTCATATTGACAAATATGACCATGTATATGTTCATACTTTGCATCTTTGTTTAATTTATCCATTCACTGAGCCGGGCATGTTTTAAATACATTATGCATTTAAGTTGATTGTACAACAGACTGACTATGGAACATTGTTTCTACCACTAGGGGGGAAAAAAGTAATTTTCAAGTTAGTATCTCAAAATTTAGAAGTATGTTAAAATTTTGAGATAGGTAACTTTAAATTTGGAGATAGAAATGCAGAATTTCAACTTAGCACTGCCTGGCTTTTTTTTTTTTCATCCATCCATTGACTTTCTTCCACTTATTCGGGGCCGGGTTGTTTAATGTGTGGCCCAAAGTCACTCTTGTGTTTGCATTGAGTTGCTTTCTAAATAAAAGCATTAGATTGTCCTGTATTTTGTATTACTGTATTTTCAAACAAATTACTCAGTGGCGCATAAATTAACTATATCTGTGCATTGCAGTTACCTGCTGTGTACAGAACTGTCATCCATCACTAACATGACAACTACATGAGGACCTGCAATACACCAGCACTACAAAGTATGTGTCACCTGAGAACCCTCTTATGTGTGGCTGGCATTTAGACATTTTGAGCAGGATTTGACATTTCCCATTACCATCTGGATGGGACTACTTCCACACACAGTGCACTTTGTTTCTTGCCATAGAATGAAAGGAAAGTCAGTCGAAGTACGTATACAACTGTTTGCAGGCTTAGTTAGCTGTTACCAACTGTGCATTCATGGTGCATCAGTCTTAAATACACGTTTCAGGACACACATTGTTTCAGGATTCAGCACTGATTACCAAACAGTAACTGTCCACATTAATCTCACAGCAATACAGGAATCACACGACGATTTAAAGTTAGACATTTTATAGTTTTGTTTTGGTTTTTTTGTCATATTCAGGTCTTGTCTAATTTGATCTCAGGATGACCTTTAAGTCAATAACCAATCAGTGAAGAATGCATTATATCATTTTTGTTAAATAAGCTTTGTTTAACAAGATTAGTGATTATTGAATGGGAACATTAACCATATAAATATTGACAAAGCAATAAATGAGTGGAAGAAGAGACATTGTTCTTGCATTTAATCACAGATTGCTATCGCAGATGTAAAACACAGTACAGTTCATTTTCTTTTCTTCTTTTTTCTTGCCAACCCCATGAGAATGCTGAATGATTTTACAGATCCATTCAAAACTATTAAGAATTGTGTACAAAAACACACACATATATATGTATTGACTTAAACAATTATGTCACAGTGAGTTATTGGATTCCCTGAAAACATGCATCTAATGGAGTGCTGTCGCATTGTGCAGTGGTCAATCCATTCAAGCTGAGCCTTTGTTAGACTAAAGTTCCTAATGTGATCCTGAAGAGAGAAAAAAAATAATAATGAGCTCAGCCAATCTAACCCTTGCACAATGGTTCATTGACATGATTAGAAGTAAATAAAGTAATTACCCATCCTGCAGTTTGGCAAAGCTCCTGCATATAAATAGGCATCATTATAGGGTACAGTGGATGAGTTTGCTGAGCATTTCTACCTTTGGTGGAAAGCGATTTTGATCTAAATTGATTGCTATGGGATTATCCAGGATTTATTAAATATTAAGGCATTGACTTTCACTAATGTAGATAATTAGGGTTTATTCAAAGTCAAAACGAAATTGGCATAAAATGTGCATGGAAAGTGATTCATTACTGAGCCACTAGTCAATTCATCAATTATGATTTTCATTACATATCATAATTAAGAATGCTCAAGCAGAATTGATGTAGTTAAAAAGTCTCATTACCCTGCTATTGGAATTAACAAATACATTTTGAAATGTGTTGAAACATTTTGACATACCCTGAAAAAAGAAAAAAAATATATATATAATCTAAATCACAGCAAAATTATTAATTACTAAACAGTAATGCCCCAGTTGAGCTCATTAGTTACTGCCGTTTGCACTTGTAGTGATCATAGAAGCTCAGATTTATCAGACAGAGAAGGACATTCATGATCAAAACCACAAAAAAATGTCCTTTTAAATTTTCAGGTTGTGGACATTTCATTTCATTACGATTTACAAGTAAGATTTCTGCACAGAACTGGTACAATATTAACTCCATGAAATATTTGTAAAGGGAAGCTAGCTGGAGAAAGAAAGTGCCCTACTGATGTGAACAAAAACAACCCAGAGACCAAATGTATTTATCTCGATGTGCTGCATAATGCAAGACCAATCCGGGCCCACATAACTGAATGACAAAGTGTAGTTTGTTACTGACCCGCCTCCAGAATAACCTACTGTATAAACTTCACATTATCTGACATTGTAGAAAAGGGGGAAAAAACAGACTTGGGTAAGAAACAACCCTTTCCTACATTAGAATCGTTTTGTTGATCCTTCCAACCACTCAGACACCCTCCATGTTTGCAATTTGTAGTTCCTAACAATTTTAGACTATATTTAAGTTATAGCCACTTGAATGCTTGTTACTTGATTGTAAATATATGTTGTGTTGTGACTCTTCTAGAATGAGTGATTCTGCTATTTTTCATGGCAGGCCACTCGCTGTGATGCAGTGTTTCTTACAAAGAAGTCACATCTCATGCCGCACATGTTTTATAGACTCGACATTAGTTGTTGTAAATTATGCTAAACTAAAAAGCAATTTGAAAGATACTTACAGTTATAAGCTTGTTAAAACTACAGGAAAGTTTTCAATACAGGGATCAAACTCTTGCAGCAATGTTGTTTCCTGAAAAAAGAACTATAAAATTTCCTGTTCTAAAACACACTGTTAGCGCTCAGTAGGAAAGCAGCATTGTGTGCCTGTGCTGTGGCTAACATCCCTCTGGCTCTCAGAACAAATCATATTCTGGATATAAAGTGAACTTTCCATGTTCGTCGCATAAACCTGTTGTTTTTATGGTCGAGCACCATGGTACAAGAAGCAAAATTTTATTTGAGCACGTCTTTATGAAGTGTTGAGTGCAGATTTAACGAAAACAGAACACAGTCTTTGAAGAAGCTGGCAGCACATCACTCACATTATGGAGCTGGCAAAGACTTGAGTGCCTTGCTCCTGGTAGTGATTGGTGATTAACAAATGTTTTGTCCTCGCCATAGATCTGGGTAATGGGAATGAAGACTCTCCCGCTGGTGCTGGGAGTTAATCACACAACAATGGGGTGCAGAGGAGAGGAAGGAAAGGTGAGGATGAAAAGGAAAAGTAAAGGTAGGGATGAAAAGGGATGGGGTTGGATTCTCAAGACAAGACCCCAAGTTTAATTGCCTTTGGATAATCTTATTGTCTCTTGGTTTGTGCGGGTGGCTCTGTCTCCATCCAGCATTCTCTTCAGAGGTGGGTCTTAGGAGCCAAATCACTTAGAAAGGCTTTTCAGGGGAACACAGTAAATGTGGAAAGCACAGTTGAGGCATAAAGCAAGTTAAACGGTGGATACAAAAATCTGTATTTTTTTTTTTTTTTCCAATTTGAAAGTTGAATTCAAAAGTTTTATTGAGAATTTGAAGTCACACATATAAATCCATATGCTTTTTGATGTTTACATGGAGGATTTGAATTCTGATTAGAATGATAAATTAGTGAACCTGCTGATAATTACATACTTAAACATCTCTCCAGTATGTTTAAATTATTCTTTTTTTTTTTTTTTAAGAAGAACATTTACAGTATAAAATTTCTAACTTTTAACTATGGACGAGTTTTTAGTGTAAACCTTATTACTGTAGTAAAATATCAAACTAGGCCTGATTATCATATGATCTTAGGCCTCAGTCACACAAGCGTAGAGCCCAGTCAGCGGCCCCTCTGGCAGCCACTGGTCATTAGGGAAAAATGTGTATTCCCCAGTTGGAGAGTGGTTTCTGGAGGCTGCTGGGTGAAATCAGCAACAAAAAAAGTACACAGTGCTGCACCAAAATTCTCCTGATTGCTAGATTTGTAGTTTGGAGGGCTACATGTTGTCTGCAAATGCATGCTAACTCCAAGCTGAGCAGTAATGAAACTGTAATGTGCCTTCAGAGTTACAGTGTTGCACATTTTGAAAGATGCTGGTTGCAGACCAGTCTCAGACTGAGGCCTCAAGGAAAGAACAAGTAAAAAATTTTTGTTGTCTTTGAAAGGAAATTGTCCATGTTGATTCTAATCTATACCTGGAGTACATAACAAGCAGTAAAATCAAAGACATTGTCCTTCTGCGAATAATTTCAACACTGCAGTGCTGCTCCATTTTTCCTCACAGCCCATGTCTGACTTTATATTCCTTCTGTCAGCTGTATTTGCACAGCTCCTTTAGCTTCTTAGTTGCTCCTGTGTAACCAATAAGATTTCCACAGACCAGAATGGATTGAGGGGTGCATATAAAGAGATAGCAGCTTTAAAATGGTGTACATGCTCACTACAAGTCTGGTGTTTACATGACCAAACAACCCTAAAATAATGAGGCAAATGACACAGTGCTTTATTGTATGTGACCTCCATTAAATATACACTAAGACGCTGGTTTGATCACTGATTGTCTCACATCATTCTCATAATTGCTTCAGTATTAAAGCGTGGAATTAAAAAACAGGCAGTGTGAACATCAATATTTTCAGCTTCATTGTTAACTGAAACAACTCCTTTTTTAATTTGTTACCAATAAGTTCTGCAGTGTATTGTATTTATTACATCTACTGTAAAATGCTATTATTGTATTATTTGTGGAATTGTGGCCTTCATGCTGCAGTCTATCCAGCATTAGAAATCTGCCTGTTGGTTGATCATAATTACAACTTCCCATGTGTGCTCTGGTCCAGCACTGCGAAACAAAAATATAGATTTTTCTTTCTCTGCACATCAAACCCCCAGTGACTGCCAAATCCAATAAGCGATAAGTCAGTCAGTCATTGTGTCCTTTTCAGGACTATTCCGCTCTTGGAAAATGAACTTATCTCAGATGCAAAATATCAAACATATATTTACATTTTGAGATAAGCTGCAGTTTTGACACTGTGCAATCAAATCAGGTGCACAGGTGTTATTCCAGCCAGCTGTTTATTACCTAGTGTTGTGCCACTTGGACATGATTCATTGTTTATGCATTGAACTGGTCATCCCATTTGTTGGCTATGGCATAATGTGATGCATTCTTTGTCAGCAAGTAAACATCTGGGATGTTTATCCCTGTCAGTCAGCAGCTTGAGCCAGTGAATGTGTATGTTTTATTAATCTTACACAGATTTTCGTAAATTCTGGTGGTGCTGCAATGGAGAGTGTTTTAATGGCTCCGGAGGTGATAAAAGTAAAGCTGCGTTCCTTTTAGCTTTTACACAGCGTGCTATCTTGTTGATAAAATATGAAGTTATTAAATACGAGTTGAAATATTTCACCCAAGTAGCCTCCTTGGGATTTCAATTTAAAAAGCCTTTTGTAAACGGCTGTCTTCTCTGTATTTGCAGCCGTAATTCCTGTATTCAAGTTTGACAGCTGTCCCTTTTTTTTCATTGACAATTTTAAGTGGTTTAAAGCAGTGGCATCTTCTTTTTAAGCGGACCAGTAATACATATGTGAATAAAGAAATATGTCCAGGACACACGGTAGAACCTCTTATGTGTTGTCACTGCAATGAATATGGGTTCTAATTTAAAGCATGTATCTTTCAAATAAATTTAGCCCAATTTGAATGCATGTGCTCCTCAATTCAGTTCCATTAAATCCTTGTGTTTTCATGCTGAGAGGCATGCTGACAATGAATCAACCAGGTCCTGGAATTCCTGTAAGCTCCCCAATATCTCGCTAGCTGGGCTGGCTTGATTTTGCATATGTTTCTAGGCTGACATTTTACTTCACAATTTTCGGTGGTTTAAGTAAGCATGTAATGCCAGGTGGGGTTAATTAACTACATAACACTTTTGCATCCAAATGATGGAGGTCAGACAAAAGCAGTACCTCGCTCTATTTTTTTTTTCTTTCCCCCAAATCCTGGGCTCACAAGCAATTTCACTGTAGTTTGTTGAGTCTAAATAATCACACATTCACATTGGCTACCTGCCTACTGCTTGAAGGGAGTGATATCTGCTTATACTGTGCAAGAAGATGTTTCTAGGTTTGCCATGAAGCACAAGACTAAAATCAGGTGACCAGTTAGTGATGCAAAGCTCATAAAGACCAGATATACAGTGACATTAACCTCAGTTTATAATTATTCATTATAAACTAAGGTTATTACTTGTGCTCGAGAGAAAGACCGGAGACAGTTCTTGCCCACCAAGCCTTTTGTAAGAGTATAATTTGAAGGCTGATTTTACATGATCAACTGTAACACCTTAGAAAGTCTGTGAATAGCATGTTTCATTTTATTTAGAGATAAGATTCTTCACAAAAGCCAAGATGTTCCAGAGCCAGCTTTAAATGGGAGCTGAATAAAAGCCCTTATGGCTCCAGGCGTGGTTATTCAGTCGAGTTCTGTGTCTGCTGGTGCTGCTGGGCTAGGATCGTTAAAGGCTACATGGAAAAAGCAGGTTTTCTGTCTTTGCTAGTCAAAAATGTGTCTGTTCCTAAGGTCCCTAGCAGTGCTTTGTTATAAAGAATTTGAGCTCTTGGTAAGAGGGAACTGCCACCTGTAGACTTTTTGAGATGTTATATTTGGTGATGTAAAATGTGTTCACGTCACATCCCGCCAGGACTGAGTTGTACATCTCACCAGAATGTCTCAAGAAACTATCTTCCACAATCTGTCAAATCGTGCAGGAGTGGTCTACCAATTACAGCTGTGAGAAGTGAGCAGCTGTCTTAGCTCTACAGACTTGCCGGCATGTCTTACCCTGCATTACACACATATCACAATGTAAAAATGCAAGAAACACAGAGAAACACGGGTAAAATACAGATTAAAGGCTGGAGAACAGCAAGAGAGAATTGCAGAGGATTTAATTCTCTGTGGTCAGATAGGCTCATTATGGCCATGATTTAAATGGCCCCTCAGATAGTGTTTCAGATTGGGGGCCAATGCAGTGACAGTGCTGCGTCTGTGATGATCAGACACCAGAATTCAGAAAGTCACTGCCATACTAAGGATTGAGTGCATTTCATGGTTACTGGTGCCCAAGTCTCTGCTTCTCGCTGAGAAACAGAAGAATGAAATGAGAGTGGGAGAAAGAGAGAGTTATTAGATCCCACTGTAAATTGCATCGAGGACAGGGAGCCTTTTAAATTACCGCAGGTTTTCCTCTGCATGTTTGAGGCCGTGTGGTAGCCTGAATTGAAACAATCTTTTCAGTTTGAGGACTGCAAGATTTTAACAATTTCTCAGCTCGTGCAAAATTTCCATTGGCTCCACAGCTGTTGGGACAATGTCAGAATTTTGTCTCTTTGCCTTATATTTAAAAATTTGTTTGTTTGTCCAGTTATCTCTAAGCCTCTGAAAATGGGGGAGTATGCATAAAAATGGCTTGAGTTCCCAGGCAGGTAAAAAAAAATCATACACCTTTTGAATTAAAGCTGAAGGTCCACACTTCAATCATATCTCAATTGTCTGATTTAAAATCCACTGTGGTGGTGTATGCAGTGTCAAACATTTATGGACCTAAATTCAGGGCAAATACGCATTTCAGTCCCCATAAAAACAATGTCACCAAACAGAAATATTGGCACCTCTATCAAAATGTCTCCGCAGCGTGCCTCTAGTCATACTTTGACTGGATTGCTGTCGGAGAAAACAGGGAAAAGATTATTTGAAGTTTGAATCAAGTGTTGACGATGCAAGCAGAAAGCACACAATAATTTCATTTCTGGCAAATAAACACAAAGTGTAAAATGTTGTTTTTAAGAATAATGCTGCTTCAGCTGGGATTACTTTCACAGAAAGACAAGTGCAGTTGGATCGTTAACAAAGCATCTACAAAATTCTGCTGTAATTTTTTTTTAAACAGTTGATTTCTTAATTTACAAGTCATATGAAGTTGACACCAGAGACTGGTCTAACCCTAAGTCCTTATCTTTACCAAGCACACTCGGTGTTTAAACATTGCCATGATGATGTAATTACTAGGAGGAAATGTTTTATTGAACACTGAAATTTGTTGTCAGTTAATATTTAACTGCATGTTCACTATCAAAGTGCTGCATTAACCACCCAGGCTTGGATTGGTTTTCACTGAAAACAGTTTCTGTGCAAATTAGTGAAATAAAAAAAACGAGGCTTGCTTTCGTTAGTATTAGTTTCACTGGGACATGAGACCAGTGTAATTATCACCAAATGCATGTGAATGTGTTCATTCCCGAATTCGCAATGTCAGTAATTTTTTACAGGCTCCAAGTGCCTGCAGCACTTCATGGTCTGAGTGGGGAAAAAAAAAAAAAACTAATCCCAATCATGCAGCATGGGTGGACATGAACAAATTNTTTTTTTTTTTTTTTTTGACAGGGTTGTCATTTTCTAACCTTAAAATTTAACGACTTGTTCCAAATGCGTATGTGACTTTTCCTGAAATGGAAAAGGGATTCTTTCTGTTTGAGGGCTGGAGACAATAATTAGAATCCATCTGTGTATCATGAGCCCACATTATTGACTCCTAGCATTTATTTCTTTTTGTCACCCATTACAGTTTTAATACCACTGTGTTTGTGTCTGAGTAGTTTACAGATGAGATATCATAAGCATGCAATTTTCTATTATAGATCAGTCTGCCTCCATTTGTGAGAATTGGTCAGGGGAAGTTACTGGATCGCTCGTGTTGCTACTGTCCATGACTATCAGCAAATCAACATACTGTGGTGGCTTTGATTTAGCAATTAATCTTAATTAGTCTCCTAATTTCCTACTTGATTTGCTATTGTGACCAGGATATTTTATGAAAGTTTGACCTTATTTGACCCTGAAGAAGAGGTCGGAGATCCAAAGTAACATGATATTTAGAATCTCCATACATCATGCCTGTATGATGTCAATACAAACGATGTCAATTTCTGGGGGAAGGCAGTCTGGCACTGATAATACGGACTTCAGTTATAATAAATACTTCAGCTCTAAGCTGACGAGAAACCAAGTAAAGTGTTTAGTCTCTCATATGAGAGACCAAATACTTCCCATAAGAGAATGCCTCAGTCACTAAGTGTTCTTATTTTCACATCAGTGTGATCTGACATATGTCAGATTTTCAGGTCATGATTGCTTTCAAAATACTGAAAATGGAACAAAATAAAATGGAGGCTTTGTTTGCCGATTTTCCCTTAAAAGTCACGTGCATGAAGCAAGTGTATCAGAAATGTTGTTTATCCAGGAGCATGCTGCTGCTGCTGTTGAGAGTGGGACATGCTTTGTTCAGTTGATATTTCAGGGAACCATGTAAACTCAACGTGATCAATCTATATTTTGCTGCCATGCTGACACGAATGAGAAATTAAAATTGATTCTAATCCGGGGTATGACTTTTGCTACATTGGTTTTCAAAAGTAATTAAGGAAACATTGTGTGGACAAAGACTGGACCAAATGCTGTCCAAACCACAAATAATATGATTGCACATCAGCCCGTCGGCCTGTTTATACGTTCAAGAATTTGATGTGTTATTTTCCTCATCACAGACCTTAACAATCACAATAAGTGCCTATAGCTGCTTTCCAATATTATTGCCCACATAAAGTAACTACTGGGCTTCCTGAATGAATCGCATACATGCATAAGCATAATTTAAATCAGTATTCAAATTGGTGTTTGCTTCTTTAACACTCATTGTTTCCTGTCGCCTTCTGCAAACTGCTAACATTTTGCTATTCTGATCTTTGCCTGTTTTCTGCCACCTCCTAACTCAAGGC
>JASGAU010367412.1:24268-37493 GCA_030220045.1 Australoheros facetus
CTTAAGTGATTCACTGGGTTAAATAGGTAAATTCCAACATAAATACAGAAATAAAGTGAATATTCAAATTATTTGCTAATGTCCTAACCTTATTCACTCCACTGAAGCAAGCTAACAAACATTTTATTTAGTCAGACTGCCATAAGGTTCATACTTTGTTTCAAGAATCAACCTTTGATACTTATTAAAATTCAATGTTTTGCTGAGTGTCAGAAAAGCAAGGTTTTCATGAATTATGAATGTCGGTTTAACCAGCCAAGAACACTGTCAGGTTTACATATGCATCATACACAGATTTCTTATGTAGTATGCTTTTTTTGTTTTTCTTTTTTTCAAAACAGCATTACAGATTTAGCGTTTGATGGGGTTGTGAATATAATTTCATGGCAGCGAGGGAAATACTGTATCTGCCATCCTGCTGGAGATTTTCAGATGGTGTGTCATCTTCTGAGGCAGTAATTCCAGGATCACTTGACCAATTATACACCAGTCCATAATACTCAACAGTAAAAGTGTGCACTTTCAAAAGCAGGTATAATTGTGCAGAACTTGACTGGCCTGGGGAACATTTACCCGGAGCAGTGTGCCGTCTCCGCATACAAATGTTGTGACTTAACCTTTGACAATTTCAGATTTCAGTCATATTTAGACAGAGTGTGGATAATTCATGATATATGACAGATGAACAAAATAACAGAAACAGTGTTTTTCTAAAAGTAGTACATGGCTAATTTTTCTGAGCTAACCCACTCTTTCATGGTGAGAAAATAAAACTAGTAGTTCTTCTGTGTCTGCAGGTTCTCAGTCATCCAGGACATGGAAGTCTTGAGTTTAAGCAA
Organism: Australoheros facetus; assembly: GCA_030220045.1. NCBI lineage: Eukaryota > Metazoa > Chordata > Actinopteri > Cichliformes > Cichlidae > Australoheros > Australoheros facetus. The sequence goes on from JASGAU010367412.1 coordinate 25,108, forward strand.
CTGGACTTCTTTAGGTTTGTGAAAATGTTTCACTTCTCATCCAAGAGGCTTCTTCATTTCTAAAACAAATGGCTGAGAATCCCAGGTTTTTTACCTCTACTGGGGGCTGTACTCTTGGAGTTGATTTTGAAGGTTGGTGACCAACTATTCTTCTTCTTCATTGAATTTCATGGTAAAGTTGTTAAAAACATCTCACTAAAAGCTGAGGAGGTTTTGTTTTTTTGTTTTTTGTGTATGCTAATCTCTAATAATTCACACAAGTCCACACAAATATTAAAATAAAACTTGTATACTTTGATTATCCAATTGCATCCATGTAGAGTATTTATATTCTGTAAACAGTCTACATACTTAAGAGGTCTCGGTGCATTTATATTATTAATTCCATATTAAATGTTATATGAATATAAGCTGACATGCGGTAGAGTTTTGTTCCTTCACTTTGTCTACAACTTTTAACACAATTTTAGCTCTGAAGTTATAACTCAACTCAAACGTACTACGGCCATATTGTGTATCAACAATGTGTATTATATTGGTTTATTTTTAATTAATGATAAAGTTGCATTTATTATATAGGTGATATTTGGTACATTGCCCTGTTGTTGAACGAGTGATAGTCCTTTCTGCCTTTACACTGGTCACAAAACTGTACACCTATACCACACCTGAGAGGAAAAACAAAGTGGGAATTTAACCCAGACAAACTGTTTTCTATTGTTCCTCAGTTCTCTGTTATATTAGCAAATGTATTACTGTATATGGCAGAAGACAATTCACAATTGTAACAGTCCCAGCCACCTCTCATCTGCATGAAGAACTATCCATATTGAGCATGATCTAAAGAGTAAAAAATGGGCTGATAAAACAGAGGGAAAGGGTCATTAAGCACCAGGTTGGGAGACAGACAGAGACAGCTAGGGAGACATAGAGTCCCAACTTCATCAAGATTAATCACTGACATCTGGTGCCTTGGAGGACCTAGTTAGTAACCCTCTGTTTTCCCCCTGGTTGGGTGTGAATCATCGATGGCAGGCGGAGACGGAGGAAACGCAGCCCCGGATGCCTGTTGTATCTTTTGTCACACTGGGTGACAAAAAGTGTGTAATGAATGACAGCGAGGAGGTAAAGAGTATGCCAAAACAGTTTTATTCAGATTGTATTGCTGCCGTATATCTACAAAAATAATTGAGTAATGGGATTGAATACAGTATTTATGACATAGTAGATGTCTGCAGGATGGATGATTGGATGGATTCATGGATGGATGGATTCATGGATGGATGGATGGATGGATTCATGGATGGATGGATAGATAGAATTGCATTAAGCTGAAAGCGTATTAAAATTTGCATAGATGCCAAAATACAGTCATAAATCCTGGTTTGCCTGTTTGTGTGTGTATCAGTTTAATTATGTGTACAGTGTGATTTTCATTTCTCCAGTGCAGGTCTATATAATCGATTATGATTACCATTGTGAGGCTCATAATTTGGTAAAAATCCAATCCATTTAGCTTTCCAGGTAGCAAAAACAAGCCAGCACATTATACTGAATTGAGAATAAATAAATATAAGGTGGGAATCCTTGACACCTATTGGTTGATTTAACAACGTCCTGCTTGCAGATTGCATGGAGGGAGATGAAGTGATGGTGAGGTGAAGACAGACAGAGAAGGTCGTGCAGCAAGAGTGGGAGATGGGGGTGGAGAGGGGGGAGAGAGTGGCTGAGAGGGCATAGAGTCAGAGTTCTCTATTAACTAGAAGCCTGAAGGAAGCTCCTCTTACTAGCGCCCTATTCTGGTTACGCTGTTTTATTATGTTCAGTTCTAGGCCCTGGGCTCTGGCTTATATGGAAAGAGTCTCACCCACATCTACACAAGCTTTTCTATACACTTATTTTTGTTATCAAAAGGCAGGGCCGTGGGATCAGTGTTGATGCTTGTAGTAGTGGAGCAGGTGAGCAAGTTGATGCTATTATAAACTGGATGATTAAATCTGAATGAAAATGAGATAATTAGCTGTGATATAAGGGGAGACTGAAAACAGAGTAGAGGTCAGTCTACACTGGCATTATTGTGGAAATGTGTGTGTCTCTATGATGTTCAAGCAGTGTCTATATTTCGTTTAGTTTTTTTTTTTTGTTTTTTTATCAGGTGATGGTCAACTTACTTTGGATTTCTGACTACACAAACTCTTTGAGGCTGCATCAAGTTTTTAACTGTTAATTGTGACCATTTATGGGCCCTTCAGCTGCTACCACATATTTTCATTGTTATACAGATGATACCCAGCTTTATCTATCCACGAAGCCAGATGACACACATCAGTTAGTTACAGTTAGGAGACCCTGAACCATAGTTATGCTTCAATAGGCCTATGCTGCTGGGGGCGTTCCCATGATGCACTGAATATTTCTTTTTCATTCACCTCTTTTTACTCTCTATGTGTTTACTCCTTTTAATCATTAGTTATTATTAATCTGTGGCTCTCTTCCACAGCATGTGTTTTATCCTGTCTCTCCCCCCTCACCCCCAACCGGTCACAGCAGATGACTGCCCCTCCCTGAGCCTGGTTCTGCTGGAGGTTTCTTCCTGTTAAAAGGGAGTTTTTCCTTCCCACTGTCCCCAAGTGCTTGCTCATAGGGGGTCGTTTTGACTGTTGGGTTTTCTCTGTAATTATTGCAGGGTCTTTACCTTACAATATAAAGCACCTTCAGGTGACTGTTTGTTGTGATTTGGTGTTATATAAATAAAATTTATTTGAATTGTTTGAAAATCCCAGTAGATCAGCAGTTTCTAAAATACTCAGTTTATGAATGAGAACATTAGCACTCACAATTGCTATTTATTTAGTATTTATTATTAAGTACTACTTATTATTTATTGCTCAGTTTGAACTTTTTGACCATGTCTACATCTCTAAATGTACTGAGATGCTACAATGTGATGGATTAGATATTTGCATTGACGAGCAGTTGAACAGGTACCTAATTAAGTGCATGTTGTTAAAATGTTTCATTATCATCCAGTCAGATTTGTATCTGCAACAATCTCCCACTGTTACCACTCATTGCTAGTGGATGTTTAACTGGCATCACATGTTTTTGGAAACATTTGTAGTGTATTGCTCAGAATCATTACTAGTTTTAAACCTGAACACAGTTTTTCTCTAAACTGTACCAGGGAGTTTTAGTTTTCTAAAAACTTTAGTATGTGTCAACATCATTGATGAGGTTATTCATTCATTCTTTTAGCCTTCTGAGCAATAAATATTAAAAGCAATAACCTTTGGGCCTTTTTCTTAAAACTCTGAGTGTATTTAAAAAAAAGAAAGAAAAAAGAAAAGAAAACCATCATGTCAATCTAGTTTAGAAAGGCTCTGCTCTGTGTGGTCTCAACAAATATAATTTCCCATTTGAGTCATCTATCCTGCATTTCCAAGGGCGTCATCTCATTATTGATTGGAGGAAAGTGAAGAGATATGGATATTACGAGGCTGAAGGCCAGAGAGGTACTGAAGGTGATTCATGGGAGGGTCTTCCTCATAATTCAGACCCTGGACAAATAGTTCATTTCCAACAGTGTTGGCATTTGAAGAAATCAAATTCTTGAGGTGAATTTAAAGCAGGGCTAGAGGCAGATCTGTACCTTCTGCATACCTGGTAGACTCCTTTGAGGTCTAGAAGTTATCTTTCAATTACCACCACAATATACCTCTCCTCCACTCACAAACACCCAGTGCCCCTAATCCCCTGTAAGCAGTGGCTTCTGAGAGTCCCTACTGTTTCAGTCACATAGTTTTTTTTCTATTTTTACTTCTTTTTTTAGCAATCAGTGCAGTATTTCATCATAATGGTTGCTATTGTTGCACAAAATCACTAGAAGATTATCGTTTTGCAGATGGTGATGAAAGAGTAGTTCTCCCAATGCTGCAGGGACTAACCATTATCATTTTCCTGACCATGCCCTTTCTGGTAATTCGCCTCCATATAGCCGCAACCTTTCTTATGGCTGTCAGTTGTAGAAAGCCAATTAACATATTGTGTCCGAGGGAGTCATTCTTCCCAGCGCTCCTCAGTTTCCCTCCTTCTGTTGTTTTCACACTGCTAGCTAGTGGGCAGAGTCACAGAAATTAGTGGTGTGGGCTGGAAGGCTCAATTACCTTTTAAGGACTTTAGAGGTAGTCTGTGTCCATGTCAGCCTGTCTCAGAGCTTCCTCCAACCTGCCTCGATAAGGGCATAAAACAAGAAGTGGAGCGGGAAGGGGCACAGCAGAGGGAGAAAAGCAATTGGTGTGCAAGAGTTGAATTTCTAAATGATCTAATTTCTGTGTCTGCAGAGCGTCTCACTGTTGGCATCCCTGTTTCCCTTAGAGACAATGGCAACTCTCTTCTTCTCATCAGCCCACCTCAGGCTCACCTCAGCAATCCTCCCCCCTTTTCCTCCCACACCTCTTGCTATCTTCTATTGTGTGCCACAGAGAGCAAGGGGACAGCCAGCAGAAAGTCCATTTGAATATGATGGCAGGGGTGTATTCTCAGAGGAACAGGACCACTCTGTGAGCTGTGCCAGGCATGGCCTTGTTATCCATCTGTGACCATGTAATGGAGATGGATACTGTACCACTGGCAGGCTAAAATGGAAGAGATACATGGGCCAGTAGATATAAGACATCTCAAATGCTGGAAATGCTGCAAGCATTGGAGATGTAAAGCACAAGGTGTGTATAGAAGTGCTGTGATTTGTGACTGCTGTCATATCGCTATTGCTGAAGGTGGGAAGCACTCATATGATTTCCACAACATCAATGCTTAAAGATGAGTTATGATTTCTGATACAAGGACGTGGTGTATTACAGTTTGAGTCAGTTTGGTTGTAGCTTCGTCATAGTTTCTGCTGGCACTAGATGTCATTGCACTCAGTTAAGGCGATCTAGGAACATCACTATAACAAAGTGTTGGTAATTTGAACATGGAGCTGAGTGATTGTCTTCATTTTCTACACAACTGTGAGTCATTTCACTGGTCATGCAGTAGAAATTTGCAACAGTAATCAAGCTTTAAAGGAAATGTAATTCCTTCCAGATTGTGCTTTTTTTTTTTTAATATCAATATAGTAATTAAGTCATCTATTATCATAAAGTATCTTGCCAATAGCCAAATGATTAAAAGATACCCATCACAATGTTGACTGGCAACATGTTACATTTGTTATCTGCTCATTATTTGGTCTCGTTCACAAACTACTTGTAGCAATTGTAGTAGTGCAAATATTTTACTGGAATATAAACATCAAAGCATCAACATAGATGTCTTTAAAAAAGTTTTGTTTTGTTTTGTTTTTAAGAAAAACAGAACTAAGGAAAAACAACTTTTTCAAAACTATTGGACGGGAAACATAAATTTCTGCTTTTTTCACAGATCAAGTGCTCCAAACCCAACCCCTCTGTTTGCAGCTCTTTTCACATGATAAAGACTTGCTCGGATCTATGAAACGAGCTCCATTAAAAAAAAAAAAAAGAAATGATATCAATACCAGGGCATGTCAAAATGCTCTTTTTTTCCAATACTCTTATATTCTTGCAGGTTAATTAAAATCTATAAATGACTCATGATATACATTACAAGGACGATCCAAAGCAAAGCAAGGGAACCAGTTATACAGCGTTTCTTTATTCAGTGAATGAAATCTGCATTATCTACGTTTAAGGCAATAAAACCCCGACAACCAAGCTGCAGGTTGCAGAGGTTTGGTAAACTCATTTCTTTCTTGCTGTACACACTTGGATCTTTTTTTATTTCAAAATGACAGTCTGGTGTACAGCACCTACTCTTTGATTCTCACCACCCACTGGAACACAAACTTGGGGTGATCAGGATCCTGCAACACCAGACCGAAAACGTTCCCTCTAAGGCAGAATGGAAAGAAAAGGAACACACACATGCAACGAAAGGTCTTAAAACATGTGGTTATCCCAACTGGGCTTTCATCAAATCAGCAAAGATGCACAGGAAAGAAGGTCAGACACCAACTAGGGAGAATAAGAATGACAAGCGGAACAACATTATCATCCCTTATGTAGCAGGCTTGTCAGAGAAACTCAGGAGGAGTTTCTCCATGCATGGCATCCCAGTGTGCTTCAGACCAAGTCACAGCCTAAGACAGAAACCGATTCATCCCAAGGACAAAACTCCCAAACGCAAGCTAAGCAACATAGTGTATGCTGTGCAGTGCAGTGAGGAGTGCTCGGATCTTTACAACAGAGAAACCAAACAGCCCATCCACAAACACATGGCACAACATAGCATAGCCACATCAACAGGACAGGACTCAGCTGTACTTCTGCACCTAGAGGATAAAGGACATTTTTTACGAGAATGCCAATGCTCACAGTCCCAGGCGCCTCAACCACCATTCACACCTTACTCCAGGTGACCTCAGAGACAAGGGATTAAGGGAGACTGAACAACTAGGTGTGTGACGTCACCAAAAGCGTACATGACCAAAACCAGTGTCCATATTTGTTTGCCCGCCGAAAGCTGTCAAACGCCATTGTTTATAATTAGGGCAAGCCTACGCACAGCAGAACTCAAACTCTCAACAACCTAAACGATTCATTCGGGTCAAAGTTTTTCCTCTTATCAGTTATAAAGAATTGAAAAGAATCAAGAAGAAGTTTTAACAATGATCTGAAACCGACAACTGAAGACGTCCACTGGCAGGTACCTGTACTGAGGCTTCTTACATACTTATAACAAACTGTATATATTTATAACAGAAAATAAAGCAAATTATGAGGGTCAATATTATAATTGTACAAGGATATAATTAGAACCCTCTCTACCCCACTGCAGCTGTGGCCAGCTGGTGTGTTTCTACTACTGTTTGCTTATAAAAATGTTTCTGCACATACTTTATTTTAACATTTTATTAATAAAGAAAGAATAAAAAAAGTGAAAATGAAACATTTTGCAATTTTTTTACATTTTTGCCCCAGTCTCCCCTCAAACGCTCTGGCTGGTGTAATGTGCAGGCTGTCAGGTCAATGTCGTTTACTCTGGAGGAGGCTGTAAAACTTTATGAAAGGAGTCCAATACATATCGATTAATCTGAGAAGCTCGCTTCTGATGACAGTGATACTGAGGTGGGTTGTTGCAGATTTCCAGAACTTCTCCGTCAGTACCGCTTCTGTTATCAATGACTCGGACACTGAATAAACTTACATACAATGTGAAAATGTAATTTAACTGTTTATCAGGGGAAAGTGTCATTTTTCGGACCCCGGAGCCTAACATTAGCTTATAACCAGCTGTTGTTGATTAGCTGGGTCTTGTCAGCTGTCTGGAGGGTCACATGTCTGATCTGTTGAAAATAATCTGTTGACGATATCAGAAATAAATAAGCGATTGATGGATGTTTTATGTTAGAGTTATCAAGAGTTGAAGTCACATGCTATTGCATTCTGATTCACTGACCCTTATTCTGACCCTTGATTCATCCTCAGATTGAACTCAATTTATCACTATTCACACACTGACTGGGTGACTCACAGCAGTTATTGCTCACCTCTCTTTTTCTATGAAACTGATGAAATCTGTACTTCTGATCCTTCCTGAGGTCAGTAGAAGTCGTGCAGTTTATGGCACAACAAAATCGAGCACCTCGGGCGGTCATTCTTGCAGACATTCAGGAAACCTTCGGACACTCAATGCAAAACACACTGAGCCTAACGCCACACAACAGACAAATAAAAATGGCGGCCTTGGAAGTCACGTGATTTGTTTGTCTTTCTTGTCTCTGGGTGACCTCAATATGTCACATGATAGGGTCAAGCAAGGTGGCTTCAACCGAAACCCCTGGTGGTAATGACCCGAGCCTTTTTTTACACCTTGCTTCATGTGAAGTGATTACTAGTGGGTCACCAACCACCTCCAAAGGGGACAACACCCACTAGGGTTTAAATACATGTGGCTCTCCACCTTTTGGTTTTAGAACTGAAGAAGCCTTTTGCATAAGAGGTGACAGTTCTTCAAAAACATTTTAAAGCAGTCGCTGTTTTTTTCAAGATCTTCAGACTTCCAGGATAGGGGCTATAAAAATGAAAAACCTTACCTTCTATTTGGCGAGCTCTCGCTCTCAAGATTATCTCCTCAGGCTTGTCTAGACACTTTCCAGCAGCAGCTGTGCATTTTAGGTTGTACTCTACACGAACTTCAAATTTGCAAAGAGAGTAAACATCAGTTTTTGCTTCAATTTGACCCAAACTCCACATGGAGAATCATCACTGGTGATTAGAGCTAGATTGCTGGATATGAACAAGCAGTTTTCAGTTGAAAAGTCCACAGTGTCTAAACCTGAAGTCAGCGTTTCGGGAACAACACCAGGATCATACAGATTTGTTTTTCCTGACCTTCAGTGGTTTATGGATCATGAATTCATCTCCCAATCCACATTGAGAGTGCAGGATTTTTTTGGCCATATCAACACAATCTCAGATTTTCCTCCCCTTGACTTTATTAGATTCCTGAAAATAAGAATCGGGTTATGGGTTTATCCTTTTGACACTCTGGAGGTGATCCAGCTGGTATTGCAGGGCCACAAGCCCAAGTGGGCAGAAGGGACTTTAGCAGCTGTGCAGAGGAGACACCTAAAGACATTTACCCTTCACCACGTAACTGAACTGATATTTCTCACAAACCTTTCCCAGTCTTTCCCTGTTGCCCTTACTGAACCAGAAATGGACACAAGATGCGAACTCCAGTATGTGCAGCAAATCATGCCCAGGTCAGAGGTTGCTTTTAATTTTTCACAACCAACTGTATTTTATTTGGGGCTCAGTGCTACCTCAGCTGTCACCAGACACTGAAATTATCAGTGTCACATCAGTTTAAGTTTTATATTCAGGGGAATATTTCTAAAAGGGAACTAATCACGAGTTACCACAAGTCTGTGAATATTAAATTACCTGTTCGTGCAAGCACTCACAGTATGAGTCCCAGAGTATGCAGACCTTTTGCACCTGCACCTCTGACCCCTCTGACCCTGTAGCAGACACAGACACCCTCCAAGAGCTTGAAAACATAGGTGTAGTTCTGACAGACGGTTTACAGTTTTCTGCCATTTTTTCCTTCTTGAAGTGAGGAAATAAAATATTAACATTTAGTGTAATCCAGCTGAAATCCAATCATCACTAATGTATTTCATGCAAGAGAGCCAAACATTTCAAACTGATATCTAAGTAATTGATGGCACTAATTGTTGCATTGAATAACATGCACAATAAATAAATGAACTTTAAAAGCTGTTGGTACCTGCTGGTTTACATACAGTACTAACATATTTATCAAAATTAGAAACGTTGTTACTTTATTCACAGGGACAGTATATTTCACCTTTTTTTCCCATATCATCATAATGATCATAATGATCGGTCAGTTTCAGTGTCACTGTTAAATTTATTACTGCATGCAAGTGTTTACAAACTCCACATTTACTGCATCTGTGTTGGATTAAAAGCACCTTAGCCTTTCAGTGCACTTAAATTTCTACTCTGACAGATTTGTGGGAACCTGTGAAGAACTCATGTAGCCATGAAAATCGTTCACCACACGAGACACTGTGGCTGAGGTTCTTGTAGCACTTTACTGTCACAAATGGCACATTTAATGGTACGAATTTGCAAGGAACATCTCAAATGGAGGACTTAACATATTTCTCGTCATATTGCAATATTCCTCGTTGTATTACAAAACATACACAATGAAAAATAAAGACAATATAACAAAATACGGCCGAGGGCTCTGGCTATGCACAGAAACAAAACACAAACAAATAAATGAATCCTAAACCAAATAATGATGAAATGTTTACAGGCACTTACATTTCACAGCAGTTTCTCTAACTCCACATTTGGACATGCTGAAGACTGAACACTTTCTTTCTACACATGTGAGGATGTGGCGGTCTCGAGCCCGCTCGACAAATACTGGTCATTAACACCAGCATCTACAAACAGATTTAGTCTCTTGTAAAAATATGGACTATTAACTTCTTAAAAGTATTTACACAAGAGTATTTCATCAAATTGCACGCATATAACTACTTTCCAGCAGTCTCACATGACTGTCCTCCATTGGTCCAAAAACAAATGCAAATCCAAATACAATACAAACGAGAAGCATACGATAACCATCATTCTCAATGCTTGCACCTTGTGATCAAAGTCTGTGACATCAGGTGAACCTCTGGCACATTTGAAATGTATATTAGAACAAATATAGTCAAAAGAAACCAATAAATGCCACATGTACAGTACTTCCACCCCAGCATCCCGAGAAAATATGCATTTGACCCAAATGGGAAACAACAGGAAAAAAGTACAAAAGCATACCCGTGCCTCTGAGGTTCAACCACTGATTCCCGGTTATAAATTCATGTGTTATTATACTGCCTGACAATATATGCTGTGTGTTATGCTGGGGAAAAAATAGACCCCCTATGCTGCCAGCACTGTTCTTAACAGTGCTTCATGTGATTTATTTACAGTAGATACACATCAACGTTCTAAACTGTCAAAATGACAGACCTGATTTTTTTCCTTATTTCTGTCAATGAGGGAAATGATTTGGTTTATGCAACCTCTGGTCCAGGCCAGAGAGATTGATGCTTAACATTGTATAAGAAAGAGATCATTTTCCTTCAAAACACATGGCATGATCATCATTTTTCAATTCAGGTTTATTTATATATTCCCAAATCACAACAGCAGTCGCTTCAAGGCACTTTATACTGTAAGGCAAAGACCCTGCAGTGTTCTATGCACTGAGTATGAACATAACTTTGAAAGACAGCATGTTCTTGTCAGTTAGAGCTAGTCTGCTGGTCCGTTATGAACGGAGTCCTTAATCTCACACTGCGGATAAAGGAAAAGATCCTTTTGCCATATTGTGTTACTATAATACAGTTAGTAATTCACTGAGCACTATATGATCCTTCATAGCTATGAAACAGCAATTAGAATAATTTGAAACATTAGTGCAAAAAGTTAATTATTGTTTTTATCACGTGGTGACATTCGGGGACATTTGGATGTTATGATGGAGAAAAATGCTGAGGGAAAAGCACTGTCTCAGCAGCAGGAGCACACTGAGCACATATAGCTCAGTTTTGTACTGTATGACAATATTTCAGTTAAAAACATTATTTACTGCCCTAGCTGCATTCCAGTAAAATATATTTTTGTTATGCTCAAGTTCACCAAGAAGTCCCAGTCAGCAGTTAAATTCACACATTACTGAAGATGGCAGGTTACATTTTATTTATTGATATATTTATAAGTCCGAGCTCATACATTATACATGTGGTGTAAGGTCCACATAAATCTTTGCACAACAGAGAGGGCAATGTGATGAAAGACATACTGGCACAAGAACAGGCAGGCACAGTCATGATCAGTGGGGTCCTATTAATAGAAGAAACAAATTAAGATATTAAGAGTTGAATAAAAAATATTTAGCATATTTATTTGCATATAACATTTAAACTGTTTGTTACTGGATCAAATACAGTCAGGCTTAATGCTGGTGAATGAGACAATTAAATAAGTTTATATATAGTTTAGTTGTATGCACAGTGCATTTATTGATATTATGCAATAAGTTGTGTCTGTGTTTGATTAATGAATTTCTTGCTGGCTTAAATTCATAAATGTCGGCTCTGCTATTTTTTATGAGAAAAATATAAAACATCTTTTTTTTCCTTTGTCTCATGAATCTGAAGTAAATCACTCATTACCTATTGTTGTCAGAAACACTCCTGCAGCTGTTCCTACTGTATCTGGTGCATAATTGGAATGAGTAGTGGTGTGCTTTGTCTTAACCGTGGTATATGGAAAAATGGTGTGGGAGGTGCATGGAGAGAAAAATGATTTCCACATGCACTCAGCACTGCATGGGGGCAGCTTTTGCCTCGCTCTACCCAGTTCAGCCATCCAGTCTGCAGTTCTTTGTGTGGAACTGTGCACAGAGATGATGGAAAATCAGATACTTCTTATTTGAATTTACTATGTCTCTCACCTTGTGTGTCAATAAAATCCCTCTGTAATGTGCTCATTATTCACTTTTGCAATTTAAAAGTTGAAAAGGCAATTTCAGTGCGACTAAGAGTTTTTACATCATGCATCATGAGAAGATTATTTTGGAATTTGAGGTCATTGCCTCATTTATTTATTTATTAATAAAAGGGGACATGGAGGGAGCAGCTCAGATGTTTGCCTTTGTCGTTAGGGGAACTTTGATCCTCCACCAGGGGTCACTGTTGTGCAGGGAGATTGATCCCAACTAACCCCTCCTGAGAAGATCAATGAGTCCAAGTCTCTATGGGTTAT